>CAJNYU010000718.1:0-202102 GCA_905331475.1 Rotaria socialis | reverse complement strand
CAAGTTATGTTCGGCTTGTAATCAACGGTTCATGTGTTCAAATCTTGGTTCACGCTATCGTTGGAAAAATTACCACTCTGTTGTTCATGGTATGTGGGTGTTATATCATAGCTTAATATGATGCATCGGCTCAATTCCGACACAGAGTGATGATAATTTTTAATTTTTTTGGGGTAAAAAAGTAAACGCGTTCTAATGCATCTGGCATCCGGACGAGTTTAGACGCGTTTGCTTTTGGATGCGTTCCCACGCTTGAAAATGTTGCATTTTGGATGGGTCCTAACGCGTCTTCAAATGCAAACGAGTTATGATACGTTTAGATACTGAACGAGTGTAGACGCGTTAGGTTACCCTGGATGCGTCTGCACCCCCGAAAATGTTGCATTCTAGATGCGTCCTGATGCGTGAAGTGCCATCGCTCACGAACGCTCAGAGACGCGTTACGACTCGAAAAAAAGTTACATGGGTAGTCTGACCTATATTGGCGGTGGCTAGGCTGGAGTAAGCCGAGACCAAACGAAATATTTATCAGACTTCAGAAAGCATAAATATAGTTTATTATTGTTCATGTTCCATATTCTTCTGGCTAATAACGTGCTTTTACAATGTTATTCAATATTTTAGCTACTTGTAACTTATGCTCAATGATATATTTATTTGATTTTAATCCATTAGATTCTTGATTTGACTTCGAACAAATGGAAAGTCGAATAACAATTAACAGTTCGAAAATGAAAGAAAAAATGGCGCACATAATGGAAGAGTCTGAAAGTAAAGAAAAACGGCGCTGCCTCGTTTATGGTCAGGTTGAAAGCAGAAATCGAAATAGGTTTAGTTTCTTCTTAATAAGTTCGGATGCATCTTCAAACTTTGAAGCTCAAAGTCTGCTCTAAGCATCAATTGGGATGCTTCAGGCGTTATATGGAAGGCTAAAAGTATCAAGTGGAAGCAGGGTACAAATGCCAGAGAGAACCCTCAAGGTATCCATTCACGTGTGGATGACAAGCGCGCATTTAAGTGGCGCGCTCCAAGTGAACGTTCTATGGAAGGAAGACCTAATCGACTACAGACGACGATGCAACAAGCTGACTGTAGGTATCCAAGGAATACTTTAAGGGATCTTCGCGAATATGGGAGAAACGGCACCTGCACGCAATCAATTGAACACTCACACAACCTACAGTATTTGAGGCGATATTTGTAGCATTCTATGGAAATGCGTTTGAATTTATAAATTTCTATTTCTATTTTTATTTTTCAATACAGATGACCTTTCGAGTTTATAGATATTTTGTATAAAATCCATTTTGTGCTTTGTTTTGCTACACTGTAAAAAAAGGGTTTATGAAAGTGCAATGTGACACATACCCTTTTTTCCGTTTTTGAAATATCTGATAAACCCTTTTTCCAAATCAAAAACTTAAAAACCGTTTATTATCTTCGTCATATGCGGAAAAAAGGGGTTTATGATACGTTACACTTTCATAAACCCTTTTTCTTGTTAAATACCCTATCAAAAACGTTTTTTCCGTTTATTATTCTGCGGATTGCTTTTACAGTGTACAGAAATGAGGCTTGGACAGCGTAGAAGATGTTCTTGCTGCTGTAAAGTTATCGAGACATGAAAGGAGTTCTTTTTTTATTTCTCATTTATTTCCGAATGTGAACTAACTAGATAGCTGCCGCTTTATTGGAATCTATTTATGTTGACATTTAATTCTTGCTTCTTTCCATAAAAAAAGAGTTGACTTAATTTTTTTCAAAATTCTATCTAAAATGATTTTTGAATTTTACCCATGTCGTAAAAAGGGAATGAATATTAAGCATTTAGCCGAAAAAAGTCATTTTGTAGCTACAATAGAGCTCACACTCTGACTGATAAAGCTACAGATTTTTCCTATTTTTACTACATGGTTAAATACTTGAATAACGTTACTCCTTTCATTTAGGGATACCAGATTAAAGAAATCAAGATGAATCTTTCTTCCACGATTAAAAAACACGAGTAATTTCAATGAAGGTCCATTCGCTGCACTGTGAAAAATTAGAGTGTAATAATTAACCCTTAGATGTTAAATAAAAGATCCTGACAAATATTGACTTCTGTGTATTTATAGTAAAACGTTTTTGTTTCTTATGTTGCCTTTTTGCAAATAGTGAAATCTTCAATCTTACTGAATTCGTGATCACTATCTCAACATCTGTTTTTGCAATATTCTTTTCAATGATTATAGGTTAAGGGAAGTTACCCAGACAGCTCCTTTGATTTTTTTTACCTCCTGACATTTATTAGAATTATTTGTAGTTTATTTGAATACCTTCGTTTATTTAATAGATGTTCAGTTATCCCATATTCAAGAATGACAACAAGCATGAATTTCAGCAAGCTATCGAAGTATGGAATCCTATGTTATAATTAAAAAGTAAATTAACTACAATAATCATCTTGTGCAACAAATTATTTCTCTAGCATGCAAGAAACCTAAGTCAGGCCAATGATAATAGTGAGATTTACCTGATATGGAAGGTATGCGCCTGTGATCATATTCAAACGTTGACAAACATTACGAACTGAGCATAGAATCGTGAAGTCATCGAGCTTGTCTAGAATCCGATAAGGCAACAAGTTGTTGTTTTTTTATCTCCATAAGATTCTGTTACACAATAAGTGATGAGGATTATTCCTCATATCTTATAAGTGTAGCTGTCCGATATCCACTTGCGTTACTGTTTCTTTCTTTCTTTCGTTTACCTTATATAGTTCGTCAACACTTTGACTCATATTGATTTCTTATTCCTGTTGTTCTCTCTTTATTTTTCTCGTCTTCAACAAAAGAAGATCGTTCTGTTGTTTGTTTTTTTCGTCGACACAGTAGATTCACCTTCGTTTTTCGTTAAAATAAAGATTCCTTCATTCGCCTATTCTCTCCTGACTGAGAAACAAACAAAATATAAATATATTTAACTGATTCATATTGAACAGGTGCTTTATGAATTAATGCTACTAATACTACAATGGAAAAAGAATTACACAAGAAAAGCGATTTTTCTTGGCAGGAACTCAATTCATATATAGCCCTTTTGTATGTAGTGCATCTCGATAGCTTTGTTGTAGGTATATGAAAAATATCAAAATCAAACCATATCAATATATTGAAATCAGTCGAGTAAATCAAAAGAAACAATTGAATATTGTGAACACTGGTTCATTGAACTATGATCTCTCTGTTCTATTCTTGTTTGTTCGAAGAAGTTCTAACTTGATGATACCCAATATTGTTCAATGAAAAACTTGAAGAAAAACAAACAATAAATAGCTGGTGCAGTTAAAAAGCAAAGCGAAAGTTTCTTGACGAAACAGTTAATATGACGAACATACCTGATCGATTTGCTATTTCCTTTTTTCATTGTAATATAAAATAAAGCAAAAGTAAATGAAAATAAAGAATATAAAATTGATAGCACATATTGAGTTTTCCTTAATAAATATTGAATTGAAATATTGTTGAAAAGTTATATAAACTAAAATGGACTCGTTGGTAAATAACTTATTATTGATTCAAGATCATTGGCGCTTTATGCTTCTAACGTGAGATTTTGAATCACCAATTCATCATTTAGTTTATAGTGAGTGTATGGGTGTAATTTTAGCATCGTATTAAGGGACAAAGCATCGGCATTCTCTCTCTCTCCAATCGAAGACGCCTAATGATGGTCCTTAAGCAGCAAAGAAATGTGGATTGTGGTACGCTTGGCATACCCACACCCTCAAGGTAGATCGATCTGTTTGTGAGCTGATTCAAATACTTCATTTTTGTGTATGCGCTACTGCCTAGGCCTTGGTATAGATGCTGTTCATTTAAAATTACTATAAAAATGAAAATAATGATACATTCTGCTAAATGTTTTTTCGATTATTCCTAGCTATTTTGTAATTCATATCAGTGATCCAACACCATATTCACATTTCAAACTATGGAATCTAAACAATCGAATGTGCTGATTGAATATATTCATTTGTTCTATTCTGTTATGTATTTTTAGATTGAAATAGAAATACAACAAACATAGCAGCACTTCTGAATTTTATGGAGTAGAGAAAGTCCTGAAATAGTCGGGCGTCGACCGAATGATTTCACTAGATTTGACAACAATGCTGAAAATATCGATTTTTTTTCATTCTATTACTTTAATTATAATCAACGATATTGAATAAACAAAGAGGAAACCATTTTAGGTCGCGTTCGAATATTTTTACTTTTTTTGAGTCTTCATTACAGTAAAGAATAAAATGCTGCGTAGAATCAAGTAAAAATAATTCATTGAAAACATACTCACATTCACATAGCTATATACATGAATTAAGAATTAAAATACGGCCTACACTGTAATTTTTTAAAATTCTATTCTGTAGAAAATCGAGTTTAAATAAGCTACAGCATTTTCAAACTTTTATGATTCATTCATTGAATTTACTGCATAAAATTCAAACTTGAATATCAATTTTTTATTTTCAAGAAAGTAGAAATTCATCACTGAATTCATATAGGCATTCTATTTTTTACAGTATGCAGTGAGCCACTCGCTTTTTTTCTTGTAGATCGATATGTCACATGAAACTGTGAAAGTAGTCCGCTTAAACAAATCAAATAAACAACAAATCAAAGGTACTATACAAAAAGAAAACGATGCCCTACCATCCATCCGGTCATCATTGAATCAGCAGGTAATAAGATGTCCCTATTCTTTGACGAAAAGTCTATCAGTAAAATCCATTTATAGTATTGCTCAAAAGCATACGAGCAAATATCTTCTAATTTAGAATTTATTTCATTTTCTATCTCACTTGTTAAGTTGATCTATCTGAATATAGATTTAGTTTACTCACAAAGAAATGCAACGAGTAAAATGAACAGTACTGACATTTATTCGTATGATTTTGTGCAGTATTCTATATTAAAATTGTGAAAAACAAACAAACTTTCGATCGAAGCCGAAATATTACAATACAGTATGCATATTACGCACTTCATGGTCACACAGAGAAATCACCTAAAAAACTTCTTAGTATAGTCCTATAAGAACTGACATGTGGAATTTACATGCCTTCTTTAGCTTCAATATATTAGAAAAAAGACACCATCTTAACATCTGTAAAAGGCGAAAGTTCTTGCCGTATGATGATCGATTGCCAGGCAACAGTGCCATTTTTATGTCTACATTTTAAATAGAATTTATTTTTACAGCGCTGTATTTTTCATTTTCGTATTTCGTATTTTTATTATTATAAGCATTAAATTAAACGGTAACTAAGGCTGTTATTAATATTTATTACTTAAGTTCGATTGTTCACGTCTGTAATGAGGAGTGGAAGAGAGCATATCACAATTCTCTTCGAAAGCATCATAAAGTTGCCTGTTTCTATCGGTTGTTATGAATTAGAGTTTGAAATGATAAAAGACTTGCTAGAAACTTTAATGCACTAGAATTTATTGGTTTTACCTTTTGAAGCGTAATTTTTTTATTTATTTTATCACTATGAGTACTTACTGCAAATTTGGCTACACGGATAAAGTAACATAATAGCTCAATAGATAGAACAAGGTTTTATTCAAGAAGTAATACTAAAAATGGTAGCTTTTCTCTATTCAGTCTTTGTTCTAATGATCAAAATAACGCTTACCCTAGTAGCATAAGAATAAAAACTAATACCAACATTATTGATGTTGAGAAGTTCATATCACTATTAGTTCCTAATAGAACAGTAATGCGAACACTAATATTAGCTAATAATGGTGAGTGTGCGTGTTGATGAGGTATCATGGCTGCAGATGTGAATGTGGTAAATGAACAAATGCAGGCCAATGGTCACAATCCTATCGACATTCGCATTCAAGAAAGAAAAGTTCTTCTTGAGGATGTGAAAATTATAGTAAGATCGACTATATAATAAATTACGGAGTAGTCTTTCATCTATTGATGTTAATTCATCTGATCCCTCAACGCATGATAGCGACTAGACATTGAACCAGTACCAGTACAGTACAAGTACAAATACTGTATACTGAAAATTTGTACTTTGTACTTAAGTAAAAGTACTAAGTATTGTACTAAGTATTCAATGTCTGATAGAGACAAGGAAAATATCCATCCGGCGACACAAAATATGGCCACGGTTACAACCTACAAAGGTTACTATTGGGTCCTTTTAAAAATGATAAAGGTATTCGTTCAATTATATTTAATGAATTTTCATGTTCACAATCTCACATAAAATCATTCAGTAAAATGAAGCATTGTTGTATGAAACGAACAAAAGCGTACTCCCTGAAGAAGAAGAATAGTACTTGTACACTTTGGTCTGATTTGTTTTCCAAAAATTCATTGTCTTTTTATGTGTTACAGGATGCAACGATAAACGGAACGGTACGAGTGACCCGAATGAGCAAATCTTCATGGCAAACTCCACGCACAAGTGAAGTAACGAAAGGGCAACATCGAGCATCCAGATTGTTGACATCATCGGTTTATCCGCAAGTATGTAATTATTGCTTTCTCTATTCAGATTCCCATGAGATTCATTCACCTGAGATATAACTAAAGCAACTTTTTTAAATTTCAACTTTTACTCTAACTGAAAGCTCTGGGCATAAAATATGATCAGAGGCAGCAAGATATTGAGGGGTCCACGAGAAATTTATTTTACCCCGTTTTACTAAACTATATATATATTGAACTCCCTTTACTCCCTTTGGCCCCTTTAGTTCTTTTAGTCCTTTTACTACCTTTACTTCTGTAATAGTAGTGCTAAAGACAAATAACTTCTGATAATGAAACAAGAAATCATAGTTGATGATTATCATTTTTCAAGTTCAAATGGTTGACGCAGAATTAAAATTAAAACGTTTACAATTAAAATGATGAAATAAAGATAGAAAACAAAATTTACAACTTTCTTCGAAAAAAAAATAATATAGTTTAATCAAGCAACGTTTTAACGACGAATTCGCTTGTTCATATCGCACAGTATTTATATCTGAAGAAATCTGCTATCTTTCGAACATGCATCACCCTTCATAGAGAGTAAAAGAAGGATGTGGGTTTGTAAGTTATATATAGAAAAGTAAAACGGGATAAAATAAATTTCTCGTAGACCTATGAGTTGTTTTCAACAAAGCTATGTTCATTATTCTGAAATCGGCAAAATGCCAAATTGACCAACAGTCAACCGGAAATGAGCTCTTTGTTTTCATTTTTACAATAATATGCAGTTATCAAATCGATATTATAAAAATACATTGTTTCAGCGTTATACTACTTGACTAAAACTAACGGTGTTGAAGTTTTGGTCTAATTTCCTCATGTTACTTTAACAAAAGAAAGCAAACACTGAATTGGTCGATGTCTGTAGTTTTACAAGAATACTTAAAAATTGGTAACAGAGTCACCTATAACAATCGACGTTATGCAGATAGAGCGTTTTAATTCATTTTTATCTATGAAATGATTATCCTAAAAGTCAACATGTGACAGAGAAATTCCTAAGAACATTGTTTCCTAAATGGTCATCGAAAACTGATCACAGCTTAATTGTTTGAGTTTTACATACATTGATAAAGCTATTTGTATTTTCCTAGTAAAAAAAACACACTGTATAATCTTGTAAGGTCTTACACGATCTTGCAGCATCTAGTTAAGCTCTTCCGGAGTTTTCCAATGCATTCTATAACCGACGAGAATTTTATTTTCAAATTTTTCGCTCGAAGATAGACTATAATTCAGCTCATTTAAGACTATGATGCCATCTTTCAAGCTATAGAGTTTCGACTTCTAGTATGTGTGATCTCAACAACAGATATACGGAAATCAGTGTAGAATAATTTATTTCCTATAACGTTTAGCAAAGAATAACTATAGCTTCTAATTCTTCCAAAAGCAAAAACATCGCCGTCTATTTTTGAAACTATACAAAGTGAAGAGTTCATGAGTTTTGTGTTATGTCTGTCTAGAAGACTGAATGGGAAGGGTTATGTGCTTTAGCTGCTTCTAATTGTGTTAATACCAATTTAAAAAAACTGGTAGCCTAATCCGTTTGGGATTAAAAATGTGAAATACAATCTCACTAGTGTTCGTATCCCCCTAAAATCTGGTCCTTTTTATGCATATTGGGACATATTTCTAGATCGTGAAGTTATTTGCATTCTAGAACTTCAACGCTCCTTTTAGATCATATTGTGCACAACTAAAATATTCTGTAGATCTACATTTTCAGGTTTCTCGGTAACCATTAAAACTAGCTCACTGAATTTGGTACTTTAATAATTTGACACATTGAGCAGAAGTGTTTTTTTAAATCTCAAACCTTAATTATTTCTCCATTTTAAAAGAAGACTAAAACATTGCAGTTTTACGATCCATGCTACACATATATCAACTCTATTTTGTTTCTGTTACAGGACATCGCAACAAACGACAGGTTGAATTCGAACTACTTCGGCCAGTTGCCTGAATTAGCAACAGACAATAATGTTCAAAATCGTCTACAACATAAGCAGCTTGTAACATCGGCAGCATCAATTCATATGAATGTATGAGATAATTTCTTGTTTGACTTGGATTGAGGCGAAATTCGTGAGAATAACAATTAACTAGCCGGTGCAACAGAATAAGTAGTCGTCTCAGTATTTTGGCCATATCGTTTTCATTTGTCATTCTCTGTACTTTATTTATTTCAAATTTCCTCCAAAAGATCTGCAGTGAAATTTTTAGCACATCAACATTGCAAGATTTTCTTTTGAAAGTGAAGCAAAAAATTTTTAAAAGAATACTCAACACACATCAAAGAGTAAACTTTCAGAGCAATGAAATTGAAGATCGAAGAAAGCAAAGTAACTGGAATTGGATATTTGACGTCAGTTTAACCGAAGAAAAAAATATAAAGGTCAATTTTCGCTACAGAATCCAGTACAACAACATTCATTTCTCGTCGGAATGAAAAAAATGCGACCAAAAAAGATGATATTTTAGTTTAACTGTATCTATGTTTAAAGGAACGTCTCAACTACAGATTGGCACAGCTCAATTCTTATAAATCTGAAGACGGATGAGTATGAAGATTTTTTAGTTGGGATCGATTCATAGACGTTTTTAAGGGCTTCAAAATACCTATATTGTTTAACTTTTTCCGTTACTACCTAACGAAACAACTTGAGAAAACGATTTTTAAGATTAGAGGGTGTGCATTCTTTTGGAAAAAATTGAAAAGGATATCATCAAAATACTGCGAGGGTCATTTATTCTGCCGCACTCGTTAGAATATCAATTGAATCAGCCGTATCCATGTAAAAAAAATGTCGAAAAAATCAGCTTTAGAGAGGTCAAAATCTATCTTAATCAATAAGTTTAACTGTAATAATCATAGTAAAATAAGTATTTAATCGATTATTTTCCATTTTTATGATTATCATCAATTTTTTAAAATATTCTTAATCAATTATAATCATAAAAATGGAAATAATCGATTAAATACTGACTTTACTATGATTATTACAGCTAAACTTCTTGATTAAAATCGTATGATTATAATCGATTTGTAGTCGATTCTTGAAATCAAGTTTTTTACAGGGGGAGTAACTGATTAACTAAAAACTATGTTTCATCCTTTTAATACTTGTGTGCTGTCATTCTATTAGATTTCATTGCTTGCATAGTAGTTAATAACTGCTGCAGTAAAGAACAAGACAATTTTTCAAAATATCGACGCTCTTATCAGATCCCTATAGACATATGAATATGTTGTTTTTTGATTCTATTATTTGTTGTGAATGGCACAGAAAGATTTATCGCCTACTGGCATAGCTGCCCTGTTTTAAACATTTTGAACTTGACAGTATGATACTGAAAGTGCTTTCTTGCTATAGGAAATGCGTTGGCCCAACGAAGCACAAATACTGAAAAACAAAAGTATTCCATGGCGACAAAGTTCAGTAACCACTGTTCAATATGAACAACAGGTAATTACTGTTTGTTATTTTGTTTGGCAAAACACTCAGCGTGTTTAAAATGTAGTTTCTGACCAAATCGAACTATTTTAACAGTGTCAACTATCAGATTTAGTCAAGGATTCATAGACCATATCTCGAATTCTAATTGTGCTCTTTTACTCAGAATCATACCCTGTTATACTTCTGCACGACTACAAATGGCAAAAAGTCTTCGCGATTTGACTTGGCTGATATTTGATCTAAGATCTAACTAATTCTTGACTGAAATTAAAATTTTACTGAAAGATACAGCTCATTTTTTATCAGTTTGGTAATGACGGAAAGCAAAAAAAAACATTGTTTTGTTTTGTATCAGATATACGAGGAGACACTTTGTTTAGACTAGATGCAGTTTGAAAATACTTATATGATACAGTGTAGAAATCGATTATCGAAGCTAAATAAACCCTTTTCATATTTGAAGACATCTCAATTGCATTGGCTTGATTATTCTATGACTGTAATAGAAAATTTTCTCATTGTATACTATAGATAGTTTAAAATGCAAAACATTTTCGATTGGATCTATTGTGTGATTAAGACAGGAAAAACTTTTATTTCTGTTGTTATTTGTTCGAAATTTTATCGAAAACCACTACTATTTTACTCAAGAAAATCTTTTCTATATTTAGCCATCATGAATCTTAAAGTAAATATCTCACATAATTTCAATCAGTCAAAAGAGTTACAGTCGATTGTTTTAAGTATTTCACCGATGTTTCTCTAACGATATAGCCGACTAAACCAGAGAACTTACTTACTGTATCGAAACGCTCTCAGTTGAAGTGTAGTGATTATAATCCACTGAAGAGAGCATCCATCAACATTACACATAATAATTACAAGAGGTTGTAAACGATTGAAAAGTCTACTATGGCTTGAATTTGCTTATTATCTTATTTGTGCTTTTATGAACTATTAGGAAGTGTGCTAATCAGTTCATTTGTTATCAAGACAAAACATTTTAGGCAACATCATCCGAAAAATATTTTCTATGAATAAGTGTGTCAGTGTAATAGAATATGAGGCATCCTTTTCTTCCTAAATATTATATTTACATATAGTGCATCAAATGGATTTTCGAATACAAGCTTATACACATATCATTAGTAAAAAGCATTGAGATATTTTTGCTCGTACATCTTTTATAGTATTTTGATCTTATCTAATTGAATTCCATCCTACTATCCATTTTCTAACTTTGCCAAGCTGTTTCTAATTATGATGATAATGAAAGGGGGAAACGACAGACTTTTGAACTTTTGGACTTGAAGTTACTTGAGGTTACTTTAAGCTACTTGGGTGATACTTTGAGCTACTTTGGCGTACTTTTCTACTTCACGTCCGTCGTTTCCCCCTTATGATAATGTACAGTAACCGGATTTTTATTTATTCAGGATTCACGAGCGATACTAGATAATTCAAAACAACGGCACATGGAATTGCAGAATAATGCAATGAAGAAGCGTAAGCGTCGATACTTCCCAGGGTATGTATGCAACGTACTTTATCTCGAGGGTGTGGGGGTGAGGGTGTATCAAAAAAAAATGGACACCCACACCCACACCCTTACTGGTATGCTCATAAAAAGTACGGCTCGAAACATTAAAATTTGGCTAGAATCTATCCGCCCCGTTCCAATTTGGTTGACCGATTCATAGAAAAATTATTGTCTTTTAAAAAGATTCACAAGATGAATTGATAGTTTTCACAAATCTGATCGAAATTCGCTTCATAACTTCGAACAAAAATCTTTCCGTTTGAGTTTTTCTCAAAACCAGCCAAACTTTTGGCAGGATCTTGATTGAACCGATCTAAAATCTGAAATAGAAACAATTCATACGTGCAAAAGAAAAAAAATTGGATTTCTGTGACTAACCACCAAAGATTTCTCTTTTCTTTTGCAGAACATTCGCACGTGTATGTTGTCTACTCTGTTGTGCCTTGGGAGTGGCATTACTGATAAGTCTTATCGCCTTTTTAGCTGTTTATTTAACGCTAAGTAAGTTCATTTCTCTCATTGTTTCTTCACATAAAACAAATACGTATTACTTTATAGAATCATCGGGAACATGTAAGTAAAAACCAAATTTTGTCACCACTCATATTCAGGGAAGTATGCGTTGAAATACAGTCCATTTTTAACGGTAAAAATAAGTTTGTTACAATCCTCAAAGAAACTAAAAAATCAGTTACTCGAAAATCGAGATACCACAACGACCGAAATCAAATTGTTCGAAAGATAAATCAATTATAGTTTCAGAACCTCTAAGTCAAGCTCTAAACAATCGTAGGAAATATTTTTAATTTGAAAGTCTACCTAAAATGAGCAATCCAATCTCCGAAATTTCCAAAAATATCCTTTGATATGCTGTATCTAATCAACGTCAGCGCAATCATGCAAGGGCTGTTGAGTGGATTTCCGAAAATTTTAGGTCTTGCAGTTTTTCTGGTTTTAGTAAAGTATGTAATCAATAAAATAGTATATTCTGAATCAGTGTATTAAATTTTGGATGTTTTCATACTATTGTTTGGTTTAGTTTAATTTTCTTTGAGCTTTAAGACCTTCGGATTCTGACATGAAAGGTGCATAACGTTAAAAACTCTCAGAAAAACATTCCCAAAATAACGAAAAAGCTTTTTCTGCGGTTGCCTTGCCCTTCTTGTATAAGCCGACACAAATATAATGACACACTATTTTTATTATCAGTCCCATACGCAGTGAATAAGAATGTAGTCTTTTGCAACTACACAAATATATTCTTTGAAAGTCTTTGCATGCAATAGAAGTAGGTTGTTTGTCATACTCATTTTAATCTCATAAGGATTGAACTCAAAAGTTTTTGTCTTTATTATCACAGCAACTACGGTCACCACAACAACTGCAACAACTACCAGTAAGTACTTGTTTGTCTGATGATTAACCAATACGATGCATAATATATGATCTTCTTGAGTTTGATGATGAATTTATTTGTTCTTTAAAACGTCCATATTTTTTGAGTCGAAACATTTCAAGTGAGATCTTTTAGAAGTGAGCCTTTTAATTCATCGTGTGATGCAGTAAAAGAGTTTTACCTTCAATCGGATATTATATCAAGAAATACGTGAGAAGTTGGCTTGTATGACAAAATTCAATGTTCACTATTGAATACAGAAGCTAAAATAAATGATAATAAGATTGAAACCGCTACTGTTTCGATGACGTGTGGTTCAAGTTCCTTGATAAAAAATTTAGATATCAGATATATTGATATACATTAGGTCACTGCTAACAATCGCACATAAGTAAAAATGAACAGACTATGATATATGTGGCTTAATGTGTCGGTGCTAAAGTCTAACTACTTGCTTCAGTTGAAATCTCCGCGCAGAATGAAATTCTACTATAAACTAATTTGGCATAAAAACAGGGTATACCTATTGTCATATAATCGTTATGACACGGATGAATAAAAATAATGCTACACAAGCTTAGATGAGTTTAAAATTCATAATTTATGATGATTCACCTGAAACTAATGTAATTTCTTGTTGGTAGCAGTGAACTATTAGCAATGAGAGAATTATTATTTTTTTTTGCTTATTGACGGCTTAGCGTAACTGATGGATATTTGAGAATTTATCTCCTATTATTAACAGCTACTACGACAACGACTACAACAACAACTACGTCAACGTCCACAACAACGAGCACTACAACATCTACAACAACAACTACATCAACGTCCACAACAACGAGCACTACGACGACCACAACATCAACTACAACTACCGGTGAGTCTAATCTTAGGTAACTCCTGTGGAGCAAGATCGATCGAATTACAAGAAAAAGATAGTCGCCTAATATTCCCATGTGCATCCAATCTATGTTGATATATTGCTCGGTTTTTTGTTTTTAGCGGCTTGCTTAAGCATACCCACATCAATTTTCTCTATCATTCATGGCGCTGGTACAACAACAACCTATCAATTATACACAAATACATTCACCCCCACGAGTAATGTGACTACGGTCACGTTTGCCTTCCAAGTCGATGATGATCCCGGAATCTGGGACTTGGATGATGTCTCACTGAAGCAAACCTTGGGTATCGAACTAATGTTAAATGGAGGCTTTGAATCGGGCTCACTGTCACCAACATGGAATACTTCTTGTACGGTCCAATGCACAGGCATTAGCTCACAAGGCTCTGGTGGTGGACCTGGTGGCATCAGCACTGTTTACCTTCACACTGGTACTTATAACTATCGTGACCGTTGTAATCCAGAACCAAAATTCGATTATCTCAGTCAAACAATAACTACAGTTATTCCAAATCAACTTTGTACTTTGAAATACTATCTCGCTCTATATGTCTCCAATAACAAGGTTAACAACAATTTTTACGTTATCATTAGTTGAACAAAACTGACTATCACACATGCACGTGTTTTTTTCTTTTATCCTCAAACATATCCTACTATTTACACTAATGATTAAAGTTCGATTGAATACATTTTAAACTAACTTATTCATTTCCCTAATAAAATTTTCTTTCAATTCACACCGGCTTACAGATTTTTCTTCAGTTTTGAAGTATCTGTCATAAATGAATATTTCGATTTGAAACATGAGAGTCTACTGCAAAGATCACTTACTAATATTAATTAGTCAAGAGAACTCTTCAATTTTTACTAATTTAAATCATTACCAAAGTAACAATAGCGTAGTTCGTAGTAACTTATTCATTCTGTTACATCCTTTAATGACTGTTTTATTTTCTTATATTATCCTAGATTAGTTTCATGATAAATGAGTTTTAATAGAAAATTTCGTCAAATAGGAAAAACCGATATCGACAGTTAATTCTGGTAGCGATAGAATGACATAACACATCATATGTCTGCGGTGACTATCTTAGATTAACTCTAAAAAACATTTTGAAGCTCAAATCCATGATTTTTAATAATGAGAAAATATAAATGAAATTTTCATTTATTTTTAAACAAGTAGAAATAATAAAATAAAGACCAACAAAACACAAAATAGCTCGTTTTTATCATGTATAAAATAATCCTGATTGAAATCCATATTGTATAAGTTCTTCTTTTGTCATTTGAAAGTGACTTGATTTCCATTGTTCTTTTAAATGACGTAAAAAATATGAAAAACTTCTACTAGACATTAAACCATTCTGTTGAAGATCCCATGCATCTATAGGAAACGTTGGTATAGACCATTGTTTAATTTCATCAATAAGATAAATATAACCTTGATATTTAAGTAACTCAATAACATATTGATGTCGAATATCTTGTTGATTTTGATGACTATTTATAAGAAATTCTTTATAAGAATAGAGTAAATCATGATCGCGCATTGGCTGAAGTGAATAACGATAATCAAGTAAAAATTGACCAAGATTTTTATGACGTGATGAACATTTCGCACGTTTGCAAAATGTATCAAACTAAACGGCAATAATTTATGTTTTTTTTTTTTATATTGATATTATCTTTACTTCTTCTTGATCATTAAACAGTGTAACAAGTAATGTCATAGGTTCTGGTTGATAATTCATACTTCTTAACCATCGATTTTCTAACTCAAACATTTCTACCAATGATTCGGGCAAACCTTTTCAAAAAGAATCAAAGAAAAACAATGAAAGATCAGAATGAAATAGCAAAAAAACACCTTCGCGCACCCAATATTGGGCCTAATCGTTGTTCAAGAATTGTTCTCATTATATGTCCAGCAAAACGACCACGAAGAATAAGTTTTAATTCAATCCAAATCTTCTCACCAGGAACATCTATAATTACGTTCAAAAGGTTCATTAAACTAAAAGGACAGATAATTTTTCTTCTCATTACCTTGTAAAGTTATGCCACATTGTTGAATAGCTTCTAATACATCAGGATCATGCGCGTGTGGATCTGTTGATAGACGACCGAAGAATCTACAATTCAAAAGGGAAATACATGTTTTTTCTTCGTCATGAAAATATTCTTTTACTCATACCGAAAATAACGTAAAATTCGTATTGGGTTTTCTTGTAATCGTTTACTAATATTTCCATTAAAACGAATTCGATTCATTTTAAGATCATCCATTCCATTCAAATAATCGTATACAATACCATGTTCGTCCATTGATAGACTATTTATAGATAAATCTCTTTGTTTTGCATCAATACTCCAATCGTCAGTAAATTCAACAGCTACATCTTTACCATGCCGAGTAATGGATCGTTTTAAAGTTGTTACTTGAAATGTTTTCTATATGTTTTTTTTTGTGAAGAGAACGGTTTACATCTGTTACAAATCATTTAACTTACCCGTACAGTTGTACCAACAATAAGTGTCAGTGTTCCAAAATGTTCTGCACGCGTATAAACGAGTTCAATATTTGAATCACCTTGAATAAGTTTCAACATCTCATTTGTTGTTGCGTTTGTTGCTAGATCAATATCATGTGGTGCAACACCAAGTAAAATATCTCGAACTGCTCCGCCAACAAGTCGAACAGTATAATCATATTCATTAAATAATGAAAAGAGATATATTAATTGCGATGAAAATAAATGTTGATAGTCAGATGAATTCAATTGATAGCAACGAACAAAGGACGACATTTTCTAAAACTAACCAACAAAACAAATACAAACATGAACCGATGAAATGAATGATTCATATATCTAGTAGATGCCTTTATCACGTGCTAATATGATAGGAAAGAAAAGATCATTTTACCCAAATTCGTGTTATATGTTTGTTTAATCTAACTACATATTTACGTAAATAAAATATAATTTAGAGAAAAATATATCATCAATAAGACGAATTTCTGTTGTCTGACTGAGCTTGTCCAAGCATAGATTGCAATACGATCTGGAATGTTTTCTTTTATGTAAAATAAAACAGTTAAATAAAAAAAACAATATTCAAGCACATTTTTACAAAATATTTCCTGCACACAAAGTTGCCGACACTAAGTTTGCTTGGATTTTTTCGGATGAGAAGATATTGATGAATTTGTGCCAGTGTGTTTTTTTGTAGTTGTCGATGATGCTCCATTTGTAGTAATTAAATTGACTAATACATTGGGTAGATCTTCATTAATTAATTGATCTTCTGTAGCTTGAAAATGTGATTTTTTCCATAGTTCTCGAAGTTGATCAAGTATTATTTTATAATTTGGTCCACGTTCAACACCCTTCGATGCAAGGCTTTCACCTGAAACAGGAAAACGTGGTAGTATCCAATCAGATAACTGTTGAGCTTCAGCTAAATAATGTTGATATTTAAGTAGTTCGACTATTTTTTCTTTTGCTGTTGGATCTTGTATAGCCATATCGACCAGTAAATCTTTGTACGGTTTCGATGGATCTACCGATGACGAATCAAGAATCGATATTGAATCACGATTATTGATGATTAATTGAGATATTCGACGGCAATCATTGGAGTATTTCATACGTTGTTCGAATTTTCCTATCTAAATATAAGAAGTTATTCGATAAGCTTGATTCTCTCGGTTTTTTCTCCATGTTTTAGAAAAAAATTATTTTAAACAAGTACAATTGAAGATAATTCTATACTCTAGTCAAATCTCCGGGGACTCCGCGGTGAGCTGTCTGCGAAGAGTGGGTTAGGGATATGAAATTTAAATTTGACTTACTTCATTTGAATCACGAAAAAGTTTTGTTAATATCGTCATTGCATGTGGATTAGCTTGATAACATTGTTGCCAATGATCTTCAAATTGATTAAGATCAGCATCAGATGGAATACCTTTGATTAAATGACAGATCAATAGATAGAAGAAAAAAAAGTAAAAATGATATCTTACCAAGATATTGCCCAATATTTTGTTCAAGCATAGTTTTTAATACCGGACCACCATTTCTACCTTCGGCGATACGTTTCAATTCCATCCAAAGTCGTTCACCAGCAATATCTACCAAGAAAAAATTTACTTTAAATTGATCAAATAATCATCCTACTTTGTAAACCACCAGCATTACATTTGATTGCTCTTAATGAGTCTTCGTCATGTACAGCATTCTCATGTGCAAAACGTCCAAAGAATCTTTAATTTAATTTTTGTAATTATAGAAATAATAAAATTTCAATGTTACCTACCGAAAATATCTAAGAATACGAAGATAATCTTCACGAATCCTTTGAATAGCATCGCCAACAAAACGAATCCGACGATGTTTAAGATCATCAATTCCATGAAAATAATCATAGACTGTTCCTTCGAAATCTATATAGAAAACCTTCAATAATTACGAATCATTTTCTCTAAATAAGACTAACCAAGAAAAAGTGCATTTATAGTCAAATCTCGTCGATTAGCATCTAATTGCCAATCTTGTGTATATTCAACAACGGCATGTCGTCCATCAGTAGTAACGTCAATTCTTAATGTTGTTATTTCGAAATTTTCGATATCATCAATTCGTGCTGTTATTGTTCCATGTTTTTCACCATTCGTATTGATCATCCTTACATTCGCTTTTGTGAACATATCTTTAACTTGTTCGGGTGTTGCTGTTGTAGCAAAATCAAAATCATGTGGAATGATGCCCAATAAAATATCTCTTACGGCACCACCGGCCACACGTAATTCATATTGATTAGCTTTAAATAATTTGGCTAACTTCAATAAAGATGGCGTTAATAAAGCTCGATATTCAGGAGTATCTATTTTTTGTGTAATCAACATTCTTCGATTTGTGTTATTGTGAAATAATCAATGAATTGAATCAGGAGAACGATGATATATATATATATATATATATTAAAATACTATCTAGAAAACATTTCATCAAACAGCAGGAAAGAACAGAACAAGAAAAAAAAACGAGAAATGGTGCAATAACATGAAACAAATACACGTCACTATTTTTTGCCACCTTTATCGGCAGTGGCAGTAGCTCCACGTAGAAGTTTTGCTTGCTGAGCTTCTTCAGCTTCTTTAGCTTGTCGTTCATGGAGTGCACGTAATTCTTCCATATATTTTGTTTGTTCCGCAACATTCAATGAACTAACAACTTCCATACCAATTCTATTTGCATGTTGAATTAATACACGACACATTTCTTTCATTGTTAAGCCTTGATAAGGCTCATCTATAAGTGTACAAAAAAAACCCTATTAGTATAATCTCTTCAGAATTAGGCTATGAAAATTCTTGCTAATTATTTTAGGATTGCTATTTTCTAGAAATGTAGCTAGAAGGTATCCGTTCAATATTTTATCGTTCTTCGAAATATTACCTTGAATTTTTACTTTAGCAATTTCATAGATATGTTTAACACTTATTCGGCCACCAGGTTCTTTGCCTATGAAAAAAAAATTACATTATCAAAAAAAGAAAAACTCGTATTAAAAATAGAAACAAACCAATATTAATTGCTGGTCGTTTGAGACCAGCTGCTTGTAAAAGAAGATGTTCAATCGTTGGTGTATAAAAAACTAATTCATATGTTCGATCAGGCTAAAACGATGAATGCATTTGATGAGAAATAAAATTTTCCATGACTTACTTTAACGTAAACATGCGATGGTAATGGAATTCCTTCTTTAATGTCTTTAGTTCTTTCATTGAAATCTTTACAGAACTGCGCAATATTTAACGAATGTTGACCGAGAATAGGGCCAAGTGGTGGAGCTGGACTTGCTTGACCAGCTGGAATATCCATTTGAAAATATGGTTGAAGGATAACTTTCGATGTAGCTGCCTTTAACTTTGAGGCCATCTTACCAACTACAAAAAAAATTGATTCACACGAATAAAAGTAAATCAAACATTACCTTGTTTCGACGAAGCCATTCTTCTTCTTTTCTTTCTACTATAAATTTCCTATTATCTGATCTAAAACAAAAAATAAATAAGCGTATTATTATTATTCATTTGTTGCTTTTAATGACAGATTTTCAATAGGTAAATCTTCGTCTTCAGATGATTCAGACGGTGGCATATCACGATTAGGCGTATATTCATCAGTAAAACTATCTTGTCCTGTTCGAAAACGTTTGTCACATTCGAGTATTGCTTGAGCTGAATCACATTTAGCATATGCATCGAGTAATGATGAATTCAATGTATAAAATCCATGTCCCCAGGTAAATTTATCCAATAGCAATGAGCCATAATCTTGTAAACCAACAATCGCTAATGCTGCAGCAAATGCTTCTACACAAGATAATTGGCAAGGTTTACCTAAACAATTCTTTTTTTGTTTCTTCAAAATCATAATAAAAATAGAAACAAATACCATAATTAACATTATTCGTAGCAACAAGATAAGGAAGTAATCGTAAATGTTTGCCTTTCATTCGAGAAAATGGTGTTTCATCAAGTTTTGCCCAAGAACAATCAACAACAGCAATACCATTGTCTAAGATTATTTGTCGATCGCCTGGCGATACACATTGTTGACCGATCGGTGAAAGAATAATGCCACCAAAATGATTGCCAAGTTTCAATGGTCTAACAAATCCATGTCGAACAAGTTTACGGCCAGTGCACCGTTTTGGATCGCATTGATTCACATCCCACATCGCTAACGGTATACGAATTTGTTCTTTTTTATCTTCATCATCGCTTTCTTCATTAGCAGAATGATATTGATCTTCGTCAGTATCGGATTTCGTCGGAGCACGATCGATATATTGTCGATCTTTATGATGATTCTTTTTAGCTGTTTTATGAGACATCTACAAGGAAAACAACCGAATGTTCGTAAAAATGTTCTTTTCATGATGAAGTAAATCTTTTTATCAACAATCATCGACATAATAATCTTATTATATTTATTTTATTCTTTGCATAACTGTTATTTTTTTTTCTAAATGTTGTTTATATTTACAAATAGAGTTTTCAAGTGTTGGCACTTTACAGCGATAAGTGAATCTATACAGATTTCTGATCGATGGTATACACAATGCATGTCATAACGGTCGGTCACCATAGTTATTACCATGATAATTTTAATAGGGCAACAGCAGGTAGACGAAATAAAATAATTTCTTTCCTTCTCAATCAATTTTAAAAAAACACCTTCATTTTATATCGAAGAATGCAATTGAGATTATTTTTTTCTCTCTCTCTCATATTCCTTTAAAGAAATTCATTTCCGTTTCGAGCAACATCGACACTATTTCTCTGCTATACAACGAGAATTAGAAATGATTATATTGAATTCCGATGGAAAAATCATTCGAGCAATTGAAACATATTGAGCGCATATCACGGCAAACACGTCGCCATCGAGCATATTTAAATCAAATATGTGATCAAAATCTACGTATAAAATTAGATAATTTAGATAGAGAACGTGAACTTGCTATTAAACGTTCAGCATCTTGTCGGCGTATTGAAGAAGAACGACAACAATTAGTGAAAATTACAATTCAGCAAATTGCAAAAGAACAACAACAACAACAACAATCTTTACAAAGAAATAAAACTGAAATCGAACAAAAAACAATTCAAAAGCTGCCAACTGATAATAGTAAATAATTAATAATAACGACTAAGAAAACAATTGAACTACTTCCTAATAACTTTCTATCGAAACGCTCATATTTTTATTTTCAGAAAGTCGCCCATCATCATCCATTAAACTGCCTGCTATCGGAACATCGTGTCGTCTATTTTCACACGATTGCCAATTATATCCCTGCCAACCAGTCAATCAGTATACGAGTTTTCTAGGAAGACATCATGATAAAACGCTGCGAAAACATAATCCATCTACGGAAAATTCTACTAAAGCTTCGAATACTGCGGCACATCTAAAAGAATTCTTGAAAACAGTTGACGAGAAAAAACATGAACACTCAAGTCGACAATTAGCATTAGCCATACAAAATCAAAATCATTTAGTTCATCGGCATATATCTCTACAACGAACAAAAACAAGACTTGATGAACAAAGTCGTCTATTATATGAGCGATTAACTCAGAAAAAAATTTTAGGTTATGATAAAGAACGTCAACAGAAATTATCACAAGCTATTGAAAGTCATTTAAAAGTAACTGCTAAATTTTGCGCATAAAATAAAATTTAGAAAAAAAGGAAATAAAATTATTTCTAATAACGATATAAGATGAATTGAATTCATCAGTAATAATTAAATACTCATACAGATTTACGTTTTGATGATTAGTATGATTTAACAAATATAATAATGTCATATTGATTGACTTAGTTATTAGATGATCTAGAGAAAAAAAGAAATAGTTATGCTGGTAGGACGCATGTTTCATATTAAAACACTTCTTTTCAATATGTTATGTACATCTATATGATTTCCATTGCTCGATGGAACATCCAATCTTTCATTTGCCATTCGCACGAACAGAGGGCGCTCTATATTACTATAATTTACCATGTAATTTTTCTTCGTATATGATCAAAGATAACCTCAGATTCTTTATTATACGAAAAATACAATTGCAAAAATTTTGTACATGTAAAACATCTCCGCGCTGAAAAACTTAAACCAGCTATTATTTTCTTCGAATAGCACGATTGTCGAAAAATCATTCTTTTTTGGTTCATGCTTATCATGACTGTGTTTATTGATTACTTGACTTAGTTTGTACACCTTGTACTCGACTGACCATCGAACCAAGTTGTTGTTGCATTTGTCCATTCTGTTGAAAAAATTGTTGACAAACAGTATTGAGATCTTTAAAAATTGGTACTAGTTTTTCCATGTTACTGTTTGCCGACGAAGTTTTCAAGTCTGATAAACGTGCATTCCATTGTGCTTCAAAGCTATTCATCATGCTTTCGAGTTGCCTAGAGAAAATAAAANGTTTGTACACCTTGTACTCGACTGACCATCGAACCAAGTTGTTGTTGCATTTGTCCATTCTGTTGAAAAAATTGTTGACAAACAGTATTGAGATCTTTAAAAATTGGTACTAGTTTTTCCATGTTACTGTTTGCCGACGAAGTTTTCAAGTCTGATAAACGTGCATTCCATTGTGCTTCAAAGCTATTCATCATGCTTTCGAGTTGCCTAGAGAAAATAAAAATAAAGATGCATCAAGAATTTTCCTTTGCAATGAACTTACTGTTGTTGTATTGTAAATAACTCAATAAGCCGTTCTTCTGTCAACGCTTCTTTGGGACATTGAGAAGCAAAATGCCCCTCGTTTTGACATCGACGACAAATAAGTGGCCAATATCCACGAGCGGGATATTTTACACCATCGATGAATATATAACATTGATTAATAAACTGCATAGCTTCGTTGTCGGATTTGAAATCGACTCGAATCACAGCAATCGGTTGTCGATCTGGATCAAAACGTCTAGAAACTTTCTCAATACTTAGATTATCAGATGCCAAACTTCGAGCAATAGCATCTTCATCTAAAGCTAACGAAACTTTTGAGACAATGATGGATCGGGTTGTCTCTTGCGATGTGAAATATGATGAATTTTGAGTTTGTTGCGATGATTTTGATCTTGAAGACATGATGTTTAATGAAATATAATTATGATACGTTTTTCAGTCGCTTAAATACTTTTTTTATGATATTAGGAAATAGTCAAGTCTGTATTTATAGGAATAAACTAATGTGCGAATCATGTCATCATATGGTGTAATATTTTTGATGTTATCAATTGTATCGTGGATTATTGAAGTTTGTTTTACCTATTAGGTAGAAGAAAGAAAAATATACTTGCATCATTGTTGTCGTCGAAAAGAAATAGTCGTGATTTTACACAGACCAGAAATATTATGCAACGTCATGTAATGATTCATATGAGATGTTAGACAAATTATTTCTGTGCCGTCTGTAATAACAAAATAGTTGAGATAGTTGTTCTCTAGTAGTTTTTATTTCCATTGAATATCCGAATAGGTTCGAAAACTTTCATTTAGATTATATCTCATAGCTCAAAGTTAGATGAAGTCAAGCCAAAATTTAAAGGAAAATTATTATTTGAGGGCATAGATTCACAGAATATATCTAATTTGAGGGTGTCGATGATATTTTCTTTACCAATCAACTGACGAATCTTTGAAATTCATGTTTATATTTACTTTCCTCTTGGCAATCTCTCAAATACGATATTCTTTTTCTTACATTTCTTTACGTGTTTCTATGCATAAGGTGAAACGACGATTTGCAAAACAAACTTTTAAATTAATTTATTCTCAGAATCCTACGAGATATAGAATTCAAGATTAAATTTCATTATCCATTATTGAAAATGATATGTTAAAGCTCTTTGTCTATTTGTAGAATTCAATTAAAATATTATTAGGCGTTGAAATTGCAACTTTGTATCGTCATCGAAAATCTCTCTGTTTCTCTACAAAGCTTATACATTATAAAACAATAGGGGATGTCTCATCATCAGTAACAACTGAAAAAATTATTTGCGCATGAGACATTGTCTCTTTTTGTATTTTGAGTAAGACATGCATTTTACTACTGTGTAATTATCTCTTCCGATTCTCTGCTTTATGAATTCATAGAAATATTTTGACAACAAAAATCTCGATAAAGTCACACCCTTTGAAAGTCTGTTCATTGTCTTCCACCTTCACATTCCCCGCCTGGCAAATGTTTTATGATATCAATTACTAGTTCAAATACATTTTCTTTGTATATGATCAAAGGTAACCTCAGATTCTTTATTATACGAAAAATACAATTGCAAAAATTTTGTACACGTAAAACATCTCCGCGCTGAAAAACTTAAACCAGCTATTATTTTCTTCGAATAGCACGATTGTCGAAAAATTATTCTTTCTTGGTTCATGCTTATCATGACTGTGCCTATTGATTATTTGACTTAGTTTGTACACCTTGTACTCGGCTGGCCATCGAACCAAGTTGTTGTTGCATTTGTCCATTCTGTTGAAAAAATTGTTGACAAACAGTATTGAGATCTTTAAAAATTGGTACTAGTTTTTCCATGTTACTGTTTGCCGACGAAGTTTTCAAGTTTGATAAACGTGCATTCCATTTTGCTTCAAAGCTATTCATCATACCAGCAAATTGCCTACAGAAATTTAAAAAACAACGATACATGACGAATTGTCCGTTGCAATCAACTTACTCTTGTTGCATTTTGATTAACTCATTAAAACGCTCTTCTGTCAACGGATTTTTTGGGCAATTAGAAGCATAGTGTCCTTCTTGTTGACATCGATGGCAAATAAGTGGCCAAAATCCACGGGCGGGATACTGTTTACCATCGATGAGAATATAACCCTGCTCAATAATCTTCATAGATTGTTGGTCTGATTTGAAATCAACTTGAATGCTACCAATCGGTTGCCCATCTCGAGCATAACGTCGAGAAACTTTATCAATACTTACATAATTATGTCCCAAGCTTCGAAGAATAGTATCTTCATCTAAACCCAATGAAACTTTTGTGACAATAATCGATCGGGTAGTGTCTTGGGATGAAACAGAAGATTTCGATGTTAAAGACATTGTTTGTGTTTAATGAAATATAATTGTGATACGATTTTCAATAGTTTAAATACTTTTTTTCTAGTATGAAGAAAAAGCCTATTTGGCGTTGGTAGAAGTAAACTGATGTTAGAATCATGATGTCATATGGTGTAATATTTCTCAAGTGATCAATTTTATGGTGAAATGTTGACGTGAGCTTTACCAATTTGATAGAGAGAAGAAAAGCAAACTTGCGTCATTGCTAGAAATTTTTGTGAGTGGTGCAAAATTCGACGAATCGAGATTTCGACTCTTATAGAAGTCTTCTGGACGTTATGACAGGTCATCTTCCGAAAAAATCATAAAATAGAAACTCGAAGTACAATCAATAATTCTCGTTGCATGAGAAATTGTGTATCTTATTTGTTTTTTTGTATTTCTGTAATCCGAACAGTAGGGTTTTTCTTTCTTTACCAGCACACGATTTCTTGTTTTTTTTAATACTCTATTCAACATTATGTCATGAGATGTACAGCATTCGATGGACTCAAAAGAAACCGATATTGATCATAACTCAAATTTCTAATTTGATAAGCTTACACTTTCAAATTCGATCATATGACATACATTGAAAATCTAATTATTACTCTAAGTTTTCTTTTTGCATTATAGCAAGATAGATTGTTTATGAGTAATCCTTAGAAAGAAAGAAAAGTATACATATACTATAAGGCAGCAAAGGTGCTGCTGGGTATGAATGGGCGTCGAAAGAAGTTTATTAGATTTTCTTCTTTGCCGTCATAACATAATATTTCGATCTAGAACTTATGTCTACTAAACATAATTAAATAATACAACTGGAGCAGATGTGTTGAAGGCAACAGAATAAGATTTACACTGTACCAAGGTAATTCAGATTAATGAATGATCATATTATGTGAAATGAGAGAAAATAATTCTCCTTCTATTGAGGACCAATTCTATCATCGTCTGAACAGTATGAACATCTGTATGGATTACTGTAAAAAGAAGCGATTTTTTTTTATTCAAACGCTTACATGTTAATATATCATTCAACTTAATATTTGTCCATATTTAGCAATCTTTATACAAATACATAATGCTATTTGAATAAATATGATGAAACTTAACAAGAAAAAAAAATTCTCATCATAGAATTTTTCAATAGACAATTCTTTTTTATGTCTATTTTATTGTACTTTCTTCTTTTCTTGTCTTTTCTACATTAGTCGCAACAGCTAGGTTTCGATTATTGAACATGACATCATTCTTGTTCTTTATGGAACTCGATCGAGTCGAACATAGTCACATGGTGCCATTTACATCTGTGTCCAACAAAATATGCGGTTCGGTCGAGGTCAATCGACATGTAATAATTGTTGGTTATTATTTTGTTTCAATTACTAACTATATACTTCCTTTTATATCGATATGGCGCACTCCAACAATCTGTATCCTATTGCACTTTGTATATACTATGCACTGAAACGGAATGAATGATGTTTATATAAATATATGTTCTTTTACTATTCCTGTTAACTTCATAATAGGTGACGATTGTTCATGGCTCGAACTGTAATGGTTATCAGACATATGTATATCAACAATTCAACAAAATATTATTTATCTAATTGATATTACGTCATCGACATGGATATCTCCCCAATGGAGAAAGAACATGGCAAATAGACAGGAATCAGCTATCATCACCTTTCGTTGTCAAGTCAAAGTTTCTCAGTTGACTGCACAAGATCAGAGAAGTAAAGAACGAAAAGTAAATAATTTAGACATGAGAGCAGCGTTGATTGTCGCCGCAAGCCCACCGACCAAATATATATACGCATGTGATAATGATGAGAGGAAAAGAGAGCGGACAAAACGAGTGGGTGCGATAAGATTGTTTTGAACAAGACATACACATATACAAATGAAATGGACAGCGGGCACACACGTTCCATTTCCGTTTCTACTAGTTCACAGTATGTTCTTAACCATCACTCGATGTGGATCAAGAAATACGCCGCTCTATTCGAAGCCTCAAGGCGCAACGAACCATTCACAGGTTGTTGAAGAAAATAAGAAAGATGGTTCAGATTCTTTTTTTTTTGTTAATCAGATTTACTGTGAGGAAATACATTTTTATACTAGAACGAAAGCTGCACTTCGATAACTTGTATTTTAGAAAAAAAAAAGCAATAATCAATTCATCCATCATCGACTAATAATAATATTTATGTACGTAGCAATCGAATATGTATATGTACATATATATATATATCTGTTCTCTTTATCATTCGATGGCATTCATTATTCTTTCTCTAGTTTGTTTGCTTGATCGTTATCAGCTTTGCACGACTCACAAAATTAAAATCGATCCATCATAAGAAGAGTTCAATCGACATACTTATAACTGCGTCTACATACGTATGTTCGATCCTTGATAGGAGATTCGTCTTATCATATTTAATACTACATATCATTATAGTCGTTAACTGACGGACAAGGTCAGACCGTAACAAGTGCGTGTGCGCGCGCGCGCAAGAGATTTATGACAGATGTCAATTTTCGAATATTTCAGACGTTTCGTCTTAATTTAGCGCGTCAAGTGCTTTTCTATTTTTCCATGCCACTGACATGCTAATCATTCGATCGCTACAATAAATAAGTGGATCACATATAATGAAGACCGAAGAAGAGGGGGAAAATGCATCATACATGTATAAACACATGTGTATGCTAGTGCAATTTTCTTTCTGATTGAGACACGAGATAGTTTTATTTATGGATTGTGTACTCATTGTTGTTGCAATCATTTGTATATGACATTAATTGTATCTATTATCAACGAGACTGTCCATCTGCCTGCCAAGAAAGAAGTTCAGGTCAGTTTGACTTTAATGTACATGAATAAAACTTTTGTATTTTTCAACAGCCGACACTATTTTCATGAATTAAATTTTACGTTTCAGCAATTTTCACATATGTTGTACACGCGCACGCACGCTATTCAACAGGTGCTTTGTTCCAAATTGTTGTTGTTGTTGTTAAAATGAGCTGTTTCTATCATTGTATTTTATTTAACATAGCACGCAAATTATATCCGTTAGAGATAATATTCTTTTGTTCTCACCGAGTAACCAACTCTTGTTCATCAGTTGAATCTCTCTTCTTTCCTTCTTTTTTTTTTGTCGTCGTTATTAATGTAAAACAGAGAGCGAGAAAGAAGTAAAAATATAATATTGCTTTCTCTCTCTCTCTCTCTCTCTCTCCCCTTCTGTTGTTCGTCTTGTCTTCATTTTCCGAACTAAACAGGTAAATGTGTTGTAGAAACGAAGGATGCTCTTCTTTCTTTGATAGCTCATGTTCCATCGTCATCATTAGATTTTTTTCTCTCCTCATCTTAAATATTTGCGGTTTTTGATTCCAAGGTGAATAAATTGATGTTGGCTATTACTACCGGCATTTTTTTTCTCCTATTGCGTAAGTAAATAGTTGAGCACCACTTTATATGTGTGTATATAGTTCTGCCGTGAAATTAGAGTATATGCGCGCCTCTCACAGAGAACAACAATCAATTCAATACATAATAGATCTGCTGTCGCACATTTATGTTCACGATAATTGTTAGTCGTGAGAATGTCTTCCAATTCCTTTTTGCTCCCTCTCTGTTTCTTCGAGAACCGATTTATATATATATATATATTGAAGAATGAGATACTTGAGAAGAGTTGCTCGTCTTTCTAGCAATAACCTTCTTCTATTGTTCGGAGATGTGTAAACGAAAGAAAAAGAAGAAGAAGAAAAAAAAAGAAAACGATCTTTGCCCATTTTGTGTGAACACATACACACATATTAGATGAGTTGCTTGTGTAACCAGTAACATTGATAGATTTTGTGGTTAATGCCTACCGATGAAATAAACACGTTCGAAACTAGAAATGAATAGAATATAATATATGTAAATGACATCGAAGACGAATTGTAATCTTTCGATAAAGTTCAATTTAATTGCATATGTTATTATTATTACTGTTGTTGTTATTCTTACAGGCATTTTGTACATAATGTGTCATTCATCGTTTATGTGAGTATAATGTAAACAGAGAATTTTTCTTTTCTTCTTTTCTTTCTAAAGCAAAGAAGATGTTGATCATCAAGGATCTTGATGAGGCGACATCGTTTATATAAACACTCGAATGTGTTTGAAAACAAAACACGACAAACTGAATAGCGACGAAGAAAATGATGTATCGTTATGATCTATCGCCATATGAAGATAACGTCTCATCATCACCTTGAGAATGTCTGCCTGTCTATACGATCGATAATTGTCATCTATACGCCTCGAGGATCATTCTTTGTTCATGTAGTGATCCTTTTAACTCAATCGATCAATTTTAAAGATTTGAAGTGTACAAACACACACACACACACACACACATATATTTATATTTATATTTATGCGTATCTCATTCATCTTGACTTTATCATCTATCCCACACACACTCCTAAATGTATTATTTTTTTTAATTCTAATCCTTAAACAGACAAGTTCGTTTATTTGTTTTTCCAATGATATATTTCGTTTCGATTGTTTGATGATAGAAAAGAGTGATGAATTAACACACTCGACTTGAAATTATGTCACTCGCACGAAAGCGGATAGTTGAAAGTCGATTGCTTCCGTTTTATTTTTTCTGTCGCTCCATCTCTTGACCTATTCTTTTGTCTCTTCATTGTACAGTCGCCAGCCATAACGCATTTTAAACTCCAGACATGATAATTTCCCTTGCTTGCTGCTGTATCATTACAATGAGAGAGAGAGAGAGAGAGAGAGAAGCGACAGAGGGAGAACAACTCTTATCTATTTTCTAATATTTGTCGCCATTGTCAGCATTGGTTTGACCAAAATCACTAGTATAGGCTATATCTCAATTACATTTTACCATGTTACAACAATATTATTTAAATGTGTAAGTGAAGAGAACGTTTTCCCGCGAGAGAGTGCATGTAACCAACCGCTACTAAATAGAATGGAATGAATATAAGTACATGAAAAAAAACTAAATTTATTATGCAATAAATAATAATAGAGAAAAAGAAACAGACAGTGGCATCATCGCACTCATTCTCGCTTTTTTTTCTGCTTCTTAGACTATTCTATTGCGCATCAGATTTCACTCGTTTTCTTCTATTCGATCTAAATGGACTTTACGTGGATTGATAGTGGACAGGCGATAGTATGCACAAGATATAATTGTTTCCTCCCATTGTCTTTTACAAAGTGACATTAGATATGATGACTACAGTCAGTCAGACAGACAAAGAGTCAGCACAAGTGCTAAACAAATAGACAAACATATACGTAAGCAAGCTTTTATTCCTTCATATTTTTTTCTTGACTGACTTCGAGATTTGAAGAGTCAATCTGTTAAGATTACGTTTCTTTTTTTTTTTCTTCTTTTATTATATTGTTCATCATCCGTCTCGGACATGCACTCTATTCTTTTCTTCTTTTGATTTGGGACACTGACTTCCTTCATTATCATTTTCCCTGTTATTATAATTAGACTGTCATCTGCAGAACATATCATCATTCATAATTTCTATTTATTTATTTTTTGTACTACATGAAGTTTTTTCGTTAAACTAATAAGTTGATGAAAAAGACACAATCTTCATCAAGGCTAATCTTCTCATCAAGCTTATCAAAGATTCATAAGTTAGTATTTCTAATTTTCAATTATCTTTGTCTTTTGCTTAATGTCCTTGATAAGCGTGAGTAATCTGAAAGGTCAGTCAGCACCGAAAAAGGGTCTTTTTCTTCTTCTTCTTCTTCTTCTTTTGTCTAATTATGACGATAGCCAGCCAGCACGCAAAGGCCACTCATGTCAGTGAATGTTTGGGATGGCTCATCGATCATTCGATGCTCTCTTGTCGACACTTGTGTGTGTCGGTCATCAAGGCCATTCATTTATTTTTTTCGTTCAGTGACCATCATCACTATTATTTGATAGACGGCAAAAGGAAAAAGCCGGAAGTAAAAGAGTATGTTCCTGCTAGAATATCAATGAGTACAATGTGTGCATATATATGTATATATATACGAATGAGAACGACGGACACATCTCATTAGAGTGTGGATTGAAATGAATGAACCAAATGACTTCGTTTGACGTGTATGTTTATTAGAAAAGATAAACATTTGGTTTTATTCCTTCTTTCTTTCGTTCTTTCTTCTTTTAGTTGTATCAATCTTTGGATCTTATCGAGAAAAAAAAACAGAAAATGGACGAAACCCACGCTGGCCGGTCAGAGAGTCATCCGTGCGTTGAATAAGACGTTAAGAAAAAAAATGTATACACTTTTTTCTTTTTCTTCTCTCTCTCTCTCTCTCTCTCCCTCTCCTTACCAAATCATCCTTCTAATCTTTGTCGCTTACGTTCGCGCTTACACATGCACACATCTATATTTATGTGTATATTATATGCATATGTATATACATAGGACGTAAATGAAGTCATTTATCAGGACTCTAACAGCCTTGCGCAACACGACTACTAGTTGCTTCTCATAACACATATGTTTGAACATATGAAGCCTAACCATAGACCATAATTTCATTTTAAATGCATCCTTTTCTTGTGTGTATCTTTCTCTCTCTCTCTCTCTCTTCTTGTTTTAATTTAATTTTTTTTGTCTAATCATTTCTGCTTGCTTTCTTACTCAAACTAAATCTAATCATCACGTTGTCGTCGCTCAGCGGGACGAAATCCATGAGCAATGATGATGTCTGACCTAATGTTGTAAACAGACGAAAATTTTTATTCAACTTATAGATATACACATATTATACGTATGTATATGTGTGTGTGTTTCAAGGCTATTCATGCTCATTGAACACATACGGAAGGATCGTTATCAGGATGCCATCAATCGTCACAAATATATTTATATAAACAGGCATGAACAAAATTTCACACTTGATGTAGACAGTGATAAATGGCAAAATAAAATCTTTATCGCATTATTGGATTTTTTTCTCGCACTAACAAACACCTGTCAAGATTGACAATCGATTCTGTTTTTTCTCTTTTCTTTCCCATACGTTTTCTCCTTCTTCTCTTCCACGATTCATATATATATATATATATATCTTTCAGATACATACATTTATATTGCTTCTCTTCGATTCATTAGACAAGTTGAATATGCGGGTAGTCTTATTACTACTCGTATTGTATAATGGAAATATTATAAATTCTATGGAATTGAGTAAGTGTTTTTTTTCTCGCTTTGAAATAATTAAATTAAATTAAAAAATTTCATTCAGAGAGTACAAATTCATGTCAAATACCACTTCTGACAAATTCAAAGATTACAACTAGTAGTAATATTGATCAAGTCGATACTTGGTGTCCATCTATCATTGATATTCAACCTTATATACAAGCTACTTTATCGAATTTAACTTATTTAACATATATCGAAATAAAATCGAAACTATCGTCGGATCTCGATTATCGTCTTGAATACACACGTGAGAATATAATTGATCAGTATACAATATGGCGTTCGTATCGTTTATTAAATAATAAACAAGAAAAAATATTTCTCGATCCACCAATGATTGCAAAACATGTACGATTAACTATAAAACAGCTTAAAAAGAATATTTGTATTCAATTTGAATTATTTGGATGTGCTTTTACCGATGGTGTTATATCCTATAGTATGTTACAAGGCTCGAATAGACTTGAAGATGATACCTATGATGGACATTACGATGAAAAACAACGCTATCTATATGGTAAGAGAAGAAGAGAAGTGAAGTTTAATTTTTTTTTTTCTAAAATTTCTTCCTATTCAAGATGGTCTTGGTCAATTATCAGATGGAAAAACTGGACCTGATAATCATGAAGATGAGCGAGGATTACAATGGGTAAGTGAAAGAAAATAATCTAAAGTAAAATTTTTGAATCTTTTCTTTCAATCTGATGTTCTTCTTCTCTTTTTCTGGCATTGAATTACATGATAATTCATCCGTTCGTTCTTCACATGGGTCATGATGTTAAGTCGTAATCGGACATTGTCCGTCATCTCCTATTTGGATAATTAGTCATTTGAGGATAAACACTGATTGTTGTCCAGATGCTCTATCTTCAAACTTGATATATGGATATTTCTTCTAATGAGACTCGAAATATGTTTGTCGATACAACAGGAAAAAATAATATTGACATAAACCCGTGTAAATCCTAGAAAAGATTAAAACCTATTGTCGATAAACTTTCGTTTATAATTGAATTTTTTTTCTTTGAAAGGTCGGTTGGCGAAAACCACGTTCGATAAAAACGAATAATCATTCGATAACAATTTTATTTTATTTCGATGCCCTACGAAACTTTTCACGTATGACAATACACGCAAATAATTATTATCCAAAAAATATTTACACATTTCGTGCAGTAACAATTGAATTTTTAAATTATAATAATGAATTAATTAATAGTTCATCGTTGATTACATATCATAATCAACATGACGATCAATTCGAAATGGCACGAGCCATAATGATTGATTTAAAAAATCATATTGCTTCAAAATTAAAAATTCGCCTATATTTCGATGGAAATTCAATATTAATTAGTGAAATTACATTCGACTCTTTTATTGTACCTATAATAGCATCGACGACTATTAAAGCGATTACTCCACAGCAGCCATTACAAAAAAAGGCGACACATCATTTTTGGATTTATGTCATTGTATGTTTTTCAACAATGGCAATCGTATTATTGTTAGGAGCGATTATAATACTTCTACGACGAACATTACATGACCATAAAAAGATCAAAAAACATTATTTTACACCAATACATAATCATACGAATTCATCAGCATCAACAACATCAAGTGATATTGATTTTCACTCAACTCAACATCGTTATGCAACCATTGGATCAGCAGCACATCCATATCTACTTTGTACAAATAGTAGTATTAATTCTACAACATCGCCACATTATGCTAAATTAATGCCGACAACAACTTTATTACGAACACCATCATTATATCAGCAGAATCATATTGAAGGCATTTGTGGAAATAGTGCATTTAGCACGCAACGATTATTTACATTTGATATAAATCAAAATCAATTTATACCAATGCATCAAATAAATATTAAACGACGATTAGAATCAAGAAAACAAATCGTTGGAGGCGGAGAGGTAAATTCTTTTTCTTATATATAAACAAGCGAAACAATTATGATTTGAATCGGTCAGTTTCAAATCTATAGAGATATGCATATGCTATATCGACATGCAATAACGAGTGTAGAGGAACATGTACGGAAACCAATCCTTTGGGAAAAGATTTTTCTAAGTTTAATAATTTTCAAAAAAAATGCATTTTTCTGATCACGATTGCTCTCTATCACAGGGTGGTAATGATTGATTCTCATAAAGAATTATATTGACTAAAATCTTTTTTCTTTCCTCTACTTGCAGATTTGTCAAGGTGAATTACAAATCAATCAATCGGTTGTACCGATAACAGTTCGACGCCTTCTACCAAATGCATCTGTACAGTCAAAGTAAATATTGCCAAAGTGTTTTTACTATGATTCAATTCATATTTCTTCTTAGAATATCATTTTTTAACGAACTCAGTCTTTTAACATCGCTTTGCCATCCGAATATCATTCATGCATATGGTTTTTGTTCTGAACCAGCGATGTCCTTATTAACAGAATCATTAGATTTAACAAGTATCGATCTTTATCAATATCTTCAACATTACAAACAAGAACAACAAATGGGCGATAGTCTTTATGCTACCACAGTTTTCTTCGGTTCTCAAATAGCATCAGCATTATCCTATTTAGAATCCTTACATATCTATCATCGTGATATTGCAACAAGAAATTGTTTAGTTACACTTGATTTAACAATAAAATTACATGATTTAGCTATGTGTAATGAAGTCTATACGGATGATTATGTTCTAGTTACTGTTAGTAGTGATATTGAATCTCGACGACCTATTCGTTGGTGTGCATGGGAAACTATTTGTTTGGTAAGTTTAAAGAAAAATATATATTCATTCGTTTTGTATTTCTGTTTTGTTTAATTTTAGAATCGATTTACATCAAAATCAGACGTTTTTTCATTTGGTGTACTTCTTTGGGAAATTTTAACTATGGCTGAACGACCACATAGCCTATTAGACGATAATCAAGTTTTATGTAATCTACGTAATTCAAATCATTATCTATCAATACCATCATGTGGACTAGATTTGATCGATTTAATCTCATCATGTTGGCATAAATGCGATTATGACCGACCTTCATTTTGTCAAATAAATCACATTTTATGCCAAAAACAACAACAATTAATGGCAAAAAATGCAGACACTTATCAACAAATGAATTAAATTGACTATTTATTTGTAATATATAATAGTAGCCCGGTTGTCTATTTCGTTTTTTCCCTTGTGTGTGATTTTCAAATGGAAAGATGAATTTCTTAGATGGACTAGTTTTTCTTTTCTCGTCAATGTTTAAGAATAAATTTTAAAAAAATCAAACAAAGGCTAATATGAATATATAGATATGTGTATTCAGAACATATTTGTCATTCCATCAATCATATACATGTCATCCCTTTTATGATTAGTAGCTGTCAGTAAAGAACCGTTATTCTATGTAAGGGAGAAAAAAATCCAGTTTCGAATGAAATCGTTTTTTATTAAAGTGTTACGTGTACAGCGAACAGGAGGTCCCCGAAGAAAAATATCAAGCATAGAAAATTCATATCATTCAAACGTTAACTAACAATAATATCTTATATAGGATTTCCAAGACATTTAATTGTGCAAGTCAAGGTAATGTATCAGTAGAATGGTAATTATTATTTCGAAAACGGATTTTCCGAAACTGTTTGTGTATTATTCGACTGAAAAATTATAATATCTTTTTTATGTAGGAAATCGTTTCCAGTTCAAACCCATTTCCTGTTTTGTCTGCTATTGTATATATATATATATTTGGCACGAATAAATATTATGGAAAGCTTAATTTTCCAACAGGTTACGTTTTTATAGTTGATGTTCACTCATGAGTATAGAGAGACAAGGTTTTATTCTTTCTGCTTCCTAAATTATAAGTTAAACATTCCCACGCGGTTATTTACGAATCTCCGTAGAGTTACGTGCATCAAAAACCTATAATTTGCGTTGATTTATGTCTTGAAGAATTAATTTTGAATATCAACGATGAGCCATATGAAGTAGAGAAATTAATAACAGTGTCAAGGCTTCACCTCTTTCAATATGGTTCGACGACGACAGCTTGATCATTTTATTGACCATTAGGAGAAGTATGATTTAAAAGAAAAAAATCAATGTCAATAGTTTTTCATGAATCTGGTATTATTCAAGTACATCTCATTTGTTGACTCGATCACTATCCATGAGGAAAACAAACTCCATGTTCGAATTTCGGTACTTGGAAATTTACGATTGTTCGATGTAATAATAAAGAACAAGATTCGAAGAGTCTCGTTAATTCAGCAGTGTTCAGAGTTCCAAAGAAGGAAATTTTGTTATTACGAAAAATTTGATAATGTCCGAAATGGCCAACTTCCGCAATTTCCAGTTTTCGAAATTTCTGTGCCCTTGAAAATACTTTTCTTTGACTTTACTTGATTTTGAAGATAATGGAAATTTCCGTAATTTCCTTTCTCGGAAATCTGAACATACCTCAGAGATTCAAGATATGAAACTAGCTTTTATTTTCTTGCCTTTAATTGGCAGATTTCAGCAATTTGAATATCAATGAAGAAATTCCGAATAGAATTTGATTTCTCGTGAAAGATATTTCTTGAGAATATTTTGCCGCTTCTATCTTACATATTATTGAAAAACGAAATTGTCAAGCATCTTCATTTAATATTGTTTTTTTTGGTCATTCAAGTTAATGTTTCCATTCGATCGAATAGGTGTTGTTCATTTAGTTCGTATTGTTACCGAAGTCTCGCTTATTCTATTCTTATTTATATTTGGTACATGCCGATGTGGTACTTTATTAGGTTTCAATGATACGAATTCTTTATGTTTTTTAATCACAATTATTATCATGGCGTCAACAGATATCTATCATGTTCTTTTAGCATTATTTACGTTAGAAGCATTACGACGTGATACACTATTTCATATGATATTCTATAGTATAATGAGTTTATTAGCTCTAATATGTTGTTTTTTTTCCATCGTGTCCTACACATATTGCACGCAACATCATTTCAATATACTATGCTCTCATTATTCATGTAGAGTTCTATGGATTAGTATTTCTTTAACGTTCATGTTAACATTTATGTATAGTGCTTCAGTAAAATTGATTTGTTGTTTACGTGATCGAAATATGGGTTAGAACAGTTTTGTTGTTCTCGTTACTCTTGTCTCGAAATGAAATATAGTTCAAGATAGAACAAACAAAAACAAAGACACGATCTATTATTTAACTATAACAATATTATCACAGATTTATTTCAAAACGAAAAACAAAAACGAACACCGGAATTAAATGATATCATAATGCAATAGGCTCCTCTTCTTGTGAGAAATATGGATGTTGTAAAGCTTGTTTAGCGGTTAAACGTTGCTCGGGTGGATAAGATAAACAACGCGTTAAAATATCTTCAGCTTTATCATTTGTTAAATGAACATATTTACTAAGTGATGATGTTGCTTGCCATTGAGGAAAATCACAATTATAATTAGACAATGATGAAACACCGGGCCAGAGTTTTTCAGTGGGTGTACCTTGAAAAAATTAGAGATTTTGAGTTATTCTTATGATGTAAAATTTTACCTAAGACTTGAAAAATACAAAATAATTGTGAGATTTCACAATCACCTTTAAATAGAGGTGAATTTCGTAACATTTCAGCAAATATACAACCAGCACTCCCTACAATACAACAGAAGATTTATACAAAGAAAACGAATAAATCGAGCATACAAATATCAACAGAACTTGAGTAGATATCAACTCCAAGTAATACTTCAGGTGGTCGATACCATAGAGTAACAATATCTTTTGAGTAAGCACGTTTTAGTATTGTTGCATCACGAGCAAGACCAAAATCTGCTATTTTCAATGTACCTTTTGTGTCTAGCAATAAATTTTGTGGTCTAACAAGAAAAACAAAAGATTGAATCAAATAATAAAAAATTAAAATTGTCATCATATTATGTATTAATTCACCGTAAGAGTAAATAGCCAAAGTAGAACTTTCTTTTGTCAACTATCACAGTAGCACTTATCAAGGAAATTCTCTTAAATCATAAATTGCTTTTGAGTGGAGACAGTGGTTATAATAAAGAGGCAAGTACACTATAAATACTCTTGAAAGTACTTTCGGCCTTAGCTTATTGCTAAGACTATATTGCGTTGTAAGGGTACTTAAAAAAAGACATGAGTACTAAGCTTCACTCTTATGAACACCAGAAAAGTTCATTTTCCTATCTTAACTTGAAACTTGAACTAGAGATATATTTTAATGAGAAACACTATTTAAGATCTTGTTACTATATGATATTTTTAGATCTTTATAGTTCATGCTCATATTTCAGAGATCTAAAATTTTATTCATAAATGAATTCTTGTGTTATTCCTGATGGATGCACCATGATAGCCATTGCTTAAGAGAACAGAATGCCATAAAAGTGCATTCTTTTCATTGCTATAAGATAATAGTATAAACTTGTTTCAGGACATTCATATCTCATTTGTGTCGACATAATCTCTATTGAAAAGTGATATATTACTTTTGGAGTATATATGAAATATGCTTGACTTAAATTTATTTCTTACTTTCGATCAAAGCAACTAGAAGAATTAAAGCTAAAGATATATGCCTGTTGGTTGGAAAATTTAATTAAAATCTATCTCCTCTAGAATTTACTTTCTTTTTTTGTTCTTCTTACAGCGAGTTAGTCTCATCAATATCCGCTAATTCTTTTAGGACTTTCTCTAACTGCAAGAATGCAACTCTCAATAGAATACAGAAAAACATCATGTTTATCTCATTAGCAATTTGAAGGTCTTTTTTTAATATTTTCAAGCTAACTCTCTGATCAGAATTTTAATTTAATGTAAGACACTTGAAAGTATCATCTCCTATACATCTTGTTCTCATCGTCTTGAAATATATTTCATCCTCTTTTATCAATAACATTCATCGCGCAAATAGACCGATACGACCCTTTGGGAAATTAGCTCGTCTAATAGAAAAAAAGCATCATAGATGTTTCCGTTTCCGAGACAAATTATTTGATGCTATTCTTCTTCTTTGATATATTCATCTTAGTAATGCAAAATCATTCTTTTTTCCATATTTTTACTTACTTTAAATCTCGATGAAAAACTAGAAAGAAAACAAATCATCATTAGTCAACTCATTAGTTTCTATCAAATTTTTTACTTTTATTCGAATGACAAAATTCTAAACCCTTCAATAATTGATAAAAATAAACTTTTACTTGAATATCTGCTAATGGCCGTTGATTATGTATCATATACTGATAGAGATCTGTATTCATACATTCAAATATTAAATAGATTTCATTTTCACGTCGTATGATATCATATAAATGAATAATATTTGGATGTTTTAATTCAAGTAAAAGATTTATTTCACGTATAACAACACAGAGAAGACCATAACGTTCACTATCGAGTAGCATACATTTAATAGCAACTTCTCGTTGACGTTTATAATCAAAAGCTTTATAAACTTTTGCGTATGTACCAGAGCCAATTTGATCGAGTAATTTAAATTCATTTTTATCTAAAACTAATGTACCCGCCATAGATCTATAAAGTACACAAAAAACAAAAATGCCTTTTTGTCATGACCGAATTAAATATTCATTAAAAAAATCTTTTAATCATACGATAGAAAACCGAAGTTTTTATGTGAATATTTATTTTAATAATAATGATATCTATCATGGCCAATGGTTAAATAATCAGAAGCATGGTTATGGTAAATTAATAAATAAATTTAATAGATATTTTTATGAAGGAGAATTTTTTCAAAATAAAAAACATGGCCACGGAAAGTTAACAATTCAATTAAAAGATCGATCTATGCAACGATATTATATTGGTCAATGGAGAAATGATCGAATGAACGGTTACGGAACATTATATGTAAATCAGTCAGCTTATTATGAAGGAGAATTTCGAGATAGCAAAAAATTCGGATGGGGAAAAATGTATTATGAAAATGGCGATATGTAGTGAGTCTAATTAAATATTAGAATTTTTATGTTAGCATATAGACATAGAACTTCTCTTGTTTTCTTTTTGTTATTATCTATGTTTTATGCAAATGTTAACTTTTTTTCGGAAGAGTGGCATGCCCGCCAGATAAAACACTGACCATAGAGTTAAATATCAAGAAAATCATATCAGGCAAACTTCTTATGGGCATGAAACGATTGAGAATAGAGAAAAAATAAATTATCATGTTAATGACTTATTCTCGTTATCGATTCATTAGAATTTTCTTAAGTTATTCATGATAAGATGTAATCATGTTTTCCATATAACGTTGTTTTATCCTCTCGGGACAGCAGATGCATTTGCTTGAATAGTTCAGAACTATTGATGAGCATTATTTATAATTGATTGAACTGGTGTTGCTCTACAAATAGTCAATAGTGAATTTTTACAGAGGAAATAACATCCTTTAAATACTCTTCGATTCGTCACTATGCACAATATACAATCCGTGTGGTATCAGTCGTTGTTTTTTGTTTTTTTTATACATCAATAGGACCGTTGGGAAACGATCATTAGGCATTCCATTTTATGAATAACATAGAGAATCTCGTTATGAAAACAATAAAAATGTCAGATCTTTAGAAAATTCATAATATTTCTCTGTTCTCATATATCATTCAGATATGTAAATACAATTTTATACATCCAATCGAGACATAAAAGTGAAAGGAGAAATACGATATAATCGACTAAGATGAGGTAATTGACTCCACCTGAAAGTAAAGATTAATTTAGTGTCATAAGAAAGTATTAGTCATACGAGATTAAAAATAAAAAAAACTAATTCTTGTTGCATTAAATTTAACAAGTGAAGGTGAATGGTATAACAATAAACGTCATGGTCTTGGTCTATTCCTTACAGGTAAAATATATAAATAATAATAATAATAATGTTAAATTTTATATACATATATTTATTTTCATTAGTCAATGGTGATCGTTATGAAGGGTAAATTTAAAATGTTAAAACAAAAATATCTTATTTTTATTAAATAAGACATTGGTTTGAAGATAATAAACACGGTCATGGCCAATATTACTTTGGAAAACAGAAACGTTTATTTGAAGGCTTGTGGCTTAATAATATGTGTAAATCAGCTGAACAAATCTCTTAAAACACTTAACTGTTAAAAATAAAGAAATAAATGGAACACATTACAAAACATCCGCCTCTGAGAAAAATATGACAACTAGTGACATCACAAATCTTATTCTATTCGTTATTAACATTGACTAGGGATAGAACACGAAGGAAAAAAGAAAAAAGAATGCAGCAAGCAAACGCCAACACTAAATTGAGAATAGATAGAAAAAAAAAATGGAGAAAAGAAGAGAAGACAACTAAATAAATAAATAAATAAATAGTCTTCATCTTCTTCGTTTTTTTTGTCTATTTATCTTTGAATTCATTTTCATCTTTTTTTTGCGTCTTGTGTGTATCTATTCAAGTGATTGTAACTATTGATGAATGACAAATATTGAAACATCCATTTTGATTTAGATCATGATTTAAGAACTATGTATATATATAGATATAACATATATACTTTCGCTATGTAGTTTTATTCATTTGAAAAAACAAAAGAATGAATTTATCGATTTGGAATGATGAATTTTGGTTGCCTCAAAATACAACATGGCAAGATTTTCAGGAACTTGAACAAAATGGTGTACGTTTACCGAAAATTCGAGACCTTCTCTATGTTTATCCATTAGCTGCTCTACTCTATATAACACGTCTTTTATTTGAATATTATATTGCTCAACCGCTTGGTCGCTCTGTCGGTGTACGTGACGATCAACTGAACACGCAACGAATTGATAAAAAATTAATAAATCATTCTAAATCACCCGATAATATACAAAAGCAACAACAACGTCGGACTAAGACACGCATGAGTCCATTAGCTAAATTTAGTGAATCAACCTGGCGTTTTACCTTTTATCTTAGTGTATTTTTGTATGGTGTTCTGATAATGAAAGATGTAACGTATAGAAAAAAATAAAATAACTGTTTGATTATTTTTCAATTTTCAGAAAATATGGTTATGGGATACACGTCATTGTTGGTTAAATTATCCAAATCATGAATTAACTAATGATGTCTATTGGTATTATATGATAGAACTTGCTTTCTATTGGTCCTTAGTCTTTTCACAATTTATTGATGTTAAACGAAAGGATTTTTGGGAAATGTTTCTTCATCATATTGCTACAATATCATTACTGTCATTTTCATATATTGTCAATTTTGTACGTGTTGGATCATTAGTACTTGTTGTACATGATTGTGGAGACTATTGGCTCGAAGTAAGATATCTTGCAAGATTTGTTATCGCACATTGTTGTTTGACTATTTTAGGGTGCCAAAATGGCTAAATATGCGCGAGCACAACGACTCTGTGATACAACTTTCGTGATATTTGCCGTTGTTTGGTTTATAACACGTCTATGTTTTTATCCATATAAGTAAAAAATAGATTAAATTTTTAGTGTTATCAGCATATTATTTTAATCTAATTATAGAGTATTGTACACGACAACATTTGAAGAAATGAATATTCTTGGCTTATTTCCTGCTTATTATATGTTCAATGGACTTTTAATTCTTCTTCAAATTCTTCATTATTTCTGGTTTTATCTTATTTGTCAAGTCGCTATTTCAGCTTGTAAAGCCGGCAAAGTATGATGATTAGTTTTCTTTGATTTTTTCAGAAGAATTACTAGAACCGGCAGTATTGCATTTCAATAGATATGTCGAATCGAATAAAAGAATACGTGTGTGTGTGTGTGTGTGCGTGTATATATACCTTTTCTGTTTGGTTAGAAGAGTGTGTTTATGTCTATATTTGCTCATATTTTCTTCTTTATTGTCATCGAAATCTGAGACGATTGAAACGATAAAGCAATTAGAATAAAGGATACGGATTACTTGTGTCTATAAAAATATAATATACAGATTTTTTTTTGTTTTTTAATTATAGGTAAAAAAAGATGAACGAAGCGACAGTGAAGAAAGTGACGATGAACAAGATACTGTCGACGGTGATGTTGACAAAGACAAGTGATCGTTCTTTCTTATTTTATCAATTCCATCGTCTGATTTATTAATGTTGTTTGCTATTTGATGTTATTGTATATAGTTATTCCGGGAGAATGTTAATTCTATTCATTGTTCTTCAACTATATCTATACAGAACAGGCCTATTCATGCTCTCATGATTTTATAATTCATTTCTTTCGCTTACGTTCTTTCGAGATATTCAAAAAACAAAAAACAAACAAACCTTAAATCAAAACAACGGACATTCATTTTTCATTTTTTTTCTCTTTTGCAATACGCACCTTCCATTCATAACCTTATTTTTCAACATCTGTTCTTTTTCTATTTGTGCTATGTAATTTTTTTTCTCTTCGTCTTAAAAGCAAATAACTACTACCATTATAGATTTAACGATAGAGATAACTGAAATATAGAGAATGAGTTTTTATTAGAACAAAATAAAAACATCCCTAATACTAACAACAATAAGTGACACAATCTATGAATGATGTGCCTTTTGTGTTTTCTTTTTTCTTCATTTTTTTACGTGGAATGCACAAAAAAAACCGAAGCCGGTGTTGATCTTATACATGTGTTCATGAGCACAGTCTATATTATTATTATTATTCTTTTTCTTTCAAAATGATTTGTTTTTTTGTTTTTTTTTCTTTTTTGTTCAGTGGATCAAAATTTACGCATGATGAGGATGATTAAAAAAAAACGAAAATTCAGTAAAATTACCTATGTTTATGTTTTGTTATCGAATCAGGAATTTAGATCAAGATCTTTCCTACTGATAGAAAGGTTAAATCTATTTCAACGCTAGAAAAGAATCATCATTTATTTAGCAGTTCTTGCTTTACGTCAGGAACGATTCAGTTTACTCTGTTGACGTATTCGTCACAATAAATTATTGCATTGATTGATGGCGAGTGGTCATTATCGTTTAGTTTTGATTACATTCAATAAGGTATGAAATAAATCACATGAATGTTGGAAATTGCTCTGACCGCTGCAACATAAATTTCCAAATCATTCGTCTGCTATATAGAAAATATCCCTCAAGGTAAATCAATAATTAAATGAGATACAACCATGAAACGTATTCCTAATTGACATATAGAAGATAAATCTATTCGTTCGAAAGAGATTGTCATTTTTTCTTAAATTTGATTATCCAATTTGCAGAAGACGTCTAGATTTTCGATTGAATGCCAGATAAAAATAGTTAAGCTAATTGAATTAGGACGTTCTGTGTTGTTTGCATGTTGATCGACTAAAAGCTGCATGTTCGATGAGTTGGATATTGGATGTAAATGTTCTCTTTGAAACGTTTCAGTATTGAGGAAAATAAATAAATCATTACCATTCGATATCTTCTATGTGTGTTCCTAATTGAATTTACTAAATAGAAGGCTCCATCGAGCAATTAAATATATATATATTGCAGTTGATAACAAACGATATAGATTTCTTTGTATACGCATAGTTTATGTAAAATCATTGAATGGTAGTATTTTAAGTAGCATTGTGTTATCGATACGCATAATTCGTATATTTAAAATGATTTTAGTTTATTTTGTAATACGAGCAAAATAAATATTTCTTCGTAGTAGTCGCTGTTTGCTACTTTATTATTTTTATTTTATTCAAAATTTTCCTTAAACAATCTACTTTTCACTTATGAAATATAAGCTGCTCTAATGTGTTCTTTTTCTCCAAATTTCATTAGCCATTGAATATGAGATTATATTCTATCAAATTCGGTTCAAAACACAAATAATTAATTATCCTTCTTTTTTCACACATATCATTTTCTACTTTCCTAATTATCAAGCATGTAATAAATTGAAAGGAACTACATGCCACTTCCACTAACACTTCAATTATACAGAATCAAAGGTACTATGATAGTAGAAAGGTGAATCAAGATGCAACAAAAAAAAAAAGTTAACCACATGTGCTATATATTATCGGATGCCGCTGCGCCAGTACCTATGGAAATCTTCGTAACATATGCTACGACAACATCACTGTAATTGTTAAATGTGTTGCTTTAGTATCCGCTAGGTGGAACTCCTATCTTGTTGACGCATCGGTAAACATAGATCACGATCATATGTAGCGTATCTTTAAATTCCTTTGTTATTTGAAATTTAGACTACTCGGTAAATAATCGAGACTCGGAAGAGAAGTTCTGCATTCAAGAACGTCTATATACATAAGACAGGCAGGATAAAATTTTAACAAAAAAGTATTCTTGTCTTGCTCGGTAATAGTCAATGGCGTTTAATTATTGAAGGCGCGTACTCAGATGGCCCGTAACGATGATTTATTATTTTCATGGGAATCGAAAACGAGCATTTCCGTAAAGACGGGAAGAATGAAGTTGATATTTAAAATAGATGTTGCTTTAAAATCTCGATTTCAAATCTATGTTCCGGAGTGATACGTTTCGATATTTGTTGAATTTCGTACCATTTATTCGTTGAAAGAAAACACTTAAAGATAGCTATCAGCTAACATTATAAAAGTTCTTTCATTAAATATTCGGCTTTGAAATATTTTCACTTTTTCTTGAGTATATTCTTTGTTTCATATTGGCGAATATTTCGAAATAATTATATGTTATAACTAGTAAGCATTTTCTAGGAGAATATTTTTATTTTTAACTCAAGGTTATACACGTTGCGTTAAGATACGGCATTGACAGAATATCATGCGTGATAATGAAAGACAAAAAAAAGATAGAATCATAGTAGATATTCCATAATTATTACTGTAGTCGTTCGTGTTAAACACGACTGTAAATTGGAATTCCGTTTCACTGAATCTGTACTTAACTCGTACTAATTTAGGCATTTAAAATTCCACTAAAAAGAAAAAGTTAATCTAAACAAAGTAAATGTGTTTCGTTGACTATTTTCAATTTTTACCAAGGGTACGCCTCGAATGCAATCAAATGAGATCTGAGTCTGTCTTTGAATTCTCATGGTGGTGGAAGCACTTGGATGAGCATTGTATTACGTCATGAGAGAAACATGTGAATCAATCAAACATTAAACTAGCTTCATAAAAGACAATTTTAGGTTTTTCTCCATTAGAGAACAACTATAATTAAGGTACACCAAAGTCAAAAATCAAGCAGAAAAAAAACTGCTTTTATTATATTATATGGTTGGATGGATAGAGCCGAATGAGTAGATCATGAATATCACATTTTAAATGTTTCTAAGCTTATGTTTTGGCTGAGAAATTTTCAAAATACAAAAATGCACCAGAAAAAGTGAATATTTCACTTTTTTCGAGAAAACTCAAAGTCTACCTACTTTAACAATCTTCTAGGTTTCGAAAACTATCATCATCAGATTCAGCATGAAAATCGGAATCTACTGATGTAACTTTGACCAGTAAAAAACATAAATTTCATATTTGCCGAACTCAACTAGGTCTCCATATAGACACCTTAAAATTGATGTCTCGCAAAATCATGAACTTTGTTTTTGAAAGCAACTCTCGGATTTTCTTACATGACTCGAACCGTCAAGCAATAGGGAACAAAATTATGCATTGAGTTTTAAAAATATTGTTCCCTCTCTGACAAAATCGGTTTTTACTAGATCAGCGACTATAGGTTAAACAATTGTCCTCTTGTTTCGAGGTTTTGACTGTCAAAACTTGATTTTCGTGTAAAATACACATCAGAATCAGAATCAGCACGAAAAGCTACATTAACTATTATAAAGTTTATCAAAAACTAATTTTGTTCGCTATTGCTTGACGGTTCGAGTCATGTAAGAAAATCCGAGAATTGCTTTCAAAAAAAAGTTGATAATTTTGCGAGACATTAATTTTAAGGTGTCTATATGGGGACCTAGTTGAACTCGTCAAACATGAAATTTATGTTTTTTACTGGTCAAAGTTACATCAGTAGATTCAGATTTTCATGCTGAATCTGATGATGATAGTTTTCGAAACCTAGAAGATTGTTAAAGTAGGTAGATTTTGAGTTTTCTCGAAAAAAGTGAAATATGCACGTTTTCTGGTGCATTTTGTATTTTGAAAATTTCCCAGTCAAAGCATAAACTTAGAAACATTTAAAATGTGATATTCATGATCTACTCATCCGGCTCTATCCATCCAACCATATAATATAATAAAAGCAGTTTTTTTCTGCTTGATTTTTGACTTTGGCGCACCTTGATTTGGTGTAATAATAACAGCTGCCACTTGTTATGCAAAAAACGAAGCGGAATGTTTCGTTGTTAACTATTGAGTACAATTAACATATAACAAGTCTAATATGTGAATTTAAATTTGCCTGTATCAACAAATATATGCATTTTAATATTTATTTGGAAAAAAATTTCAAACCAGTTATTTACTAATTAGTAAATAATGCTCTATGATTATCTGTACATAAAAATCGTTTAGAGCAATTTTAGATAGCTAATATGAATTTCCATATCAATACGTTGAATGATTTCTTTGAATAATATGTAGAACCAAGGGTTTGATTAAATATAAAAGCAAAACAAAAAAAAAGAAAAGAATCCAATCATAGATTCTGTTCGATTTAATTGAGAATTTTCTTACTGCTTTTAAAAGAGAACTGCATCGGAAATACTTTGTACCTCTTGATTTGTGCCACTAGTTTGAATCGAGCTCAATAATCTAACAGAAAGATGAGCTATTTTCTATTGAAGAACCGTCATTGAGAAGTATTGAATTCGCTCTTTTCCAAAATCAAAGCGAGTATACTAATTGTAAGTTTTGCTATTTCATATAGGGATTGTTTTACTGAACAATCATTCATATGAAGACCGATACTTTAAATATTCTTTGTTTAATAAGAATGAACTGAACATGATACGTTGGATAATACTCCTATTAGAAGATTAGAGAGACAATGAAAGATGCTCTTTTTTTAAAGCATATGGCTTCTATATTTACCCACGCAAACGATTGTACAAAAGTTGACCATCATAATAATAAAATTTTCATTAATTTTAATTAAATTAAAAAAATGCTTTCTTCAGGTGTCAAAGTTCAAAAATTTATACAAAAGAAAACTGCTAGGAAAATCCTTCTGTGTTTATTATCGTTAATAGAATTCTTTAAAAAATCTATGTATTGAATAATTCAATTTTTTAAATTCTATTTGAATAAAATCTGGCGTTGTCCTATTTTTCGTACAGCTAACACATGTAGAGAAATATTAATATTTAATGTAATAATTCAAATCAACCTAGATTAGGGATTAGAGTAGGCGTAAATCACAAAAGATCACCAACTAAATTAGTATGGGTTCTACAATAATAAATTATCTTAGCGAAGGGCATTTCCTTGGGCTTTATCTCTATGTTATGTTATAAAGAATGTCTCAGAAGTTTTGAAACGATTTTAAGAATTCACCGTTCTCTCATTCTATAGATGAGAGTCTAGAACAACACGGTCATGTACTGTTTTCAAAATTTTTCTGTATTCTAGGTCTGCCAAAGTGTCTATGTCCAGGTTAGATAGATGATAAAATCTTGATTATTTTTGAAAAGATGCACTCTCGAAAGCTGTATAAACAGATTCCTATTGGAAAACAAAAAGGTCTTCCAAACCTTTTTTTGATTATGGTAAGAAGTCGTACTACCAAGTAGCTTTTTCGTTTTGAGTATGACAAAGATCATGAACACAAGCCAACAAGGATTTGTTATTACAATTTTTGTAGAGCTTGTCACTGCGCATCTTATTTAGAAAGAATCAAGATTCTATCATCTACCTAGCCTGAGGCATCGAAGAAATAAAGTAAAATGTCCCACGCCCGAAGATGACCAGGAAAATTTTAAAAATAGCACACGTCAGTGTTGTTACAGTTTCTCACCCATGGTACAACGTATTGATCGCAAACTTTGCAGTTATGTAGTGCCACATATGTACAACAATCTACCAAAGTTTCAACGAATTTGCTTTTGTAGAACGCGAGAACGGTGAATTCTTAAAATCGTTTCAGAACTTCTGGGACATCCTTTATCTATAAATAAATATCTGAAACAAAGGAGAGAAGAAAAAAGAGCTCCCATCTAAAAATACAAGTTTTCTCTATCTTGAATAGGAAATGCTGACGTTAGTTGTATGCGTTTCCATTCTAATCAGGAAGTCTTTTCTCATCGCTGTGAAAGAAAATCCAGTATTTAGATTATTTATTATAAGGATCTATACTAATATACATAAACATAAATACATACATGGCAAGTACTTCACATATTTCGATCTTCTCATTGGCGTCTTGTGTATTAATTTTATCTGTATGCTACATGAATTTATCATCTGCATTAGCTCGAAGCACACATGAAAATGATCTACTGCCTAGTGCAAACCAAAACGGACGATTGGCTTTACTCCGTGCAAACATTCAAAAGCGATATCCAGTAAATTATGCGCTTGTATTTTACATTGAATTCTTATATTGAAATTTGTTTTTTTCTGTAGTTTACAACAAACCGACAATCTTTAAACGATAGCGTTGTACTTGATAACGACCAAGAAAAATTATATCTAGACCGACAACTGCCCTATCAACTCGATTGGTCTAAGCGTGATGCACGTGTAAATAAACCGGCCCATGAACGAATGCTTTGTTTTTTTCATGCTGTCAATTGTTTTGGTTAACAGCACTCATACGTGTTATACTGAATATGCGTGCAAAACAAGAAATTAATTTTTTTTTTTGAAAGTAATAATTTTGAAATATTTCAAAACAGACTTTTTAAGTATGACTAATTTAAAAAATTCATCCATTTAAATAAATGAGAAAAAAACCTCAAAGATAAAACAAGTTTTTCTATTACAATCGAATTTTGGTCTATGTATGAACGTAGAGTTAGATAATTAAATATCAACAACTCATGTTGTCAGATTGACAAGTTAAGAAAAACATTTCCTTTTCTGTAAATGGCATATTCTTCTATTAAATCTTTAAATAAATAGAGAATACCCTTATTGAAACTTTCTCGTATCCTTGAAATAGATTGCTTCGCAACAAGTAAGTTTGATATAATACTTCTTCTTCTTGTATTCAATCAATATAGACAATGGTTCAAATACAAATTTGTGTTCATCATTCAACTATGAAGTTTGTTAAATTTTGATGATGACAATAATATTATTGCGAGTATGGTAAATTAAAACTATTCATACTAATTGAAAATGTGATGATTTCACAGCCCGATGGTTTTTTTTAATATGACAAGTCACATGCAGAAGATAAAAAAGAAGCAATCAAGTGCCATGTTTATGTGTTTAATAGGAAGAATTTTTAATTTATCACGTTGACCTCGATCATTCTAGTAAATACTCCTTTCAGAATGATGATGCGAGTCGAGCTGCTATATCCGTTTCGTTTGTGTTTTTATCATCTATGATATATTTTCTTCCAAGTGAGATAACTGAAAGTATTCCGATAAAAATGACGTACGATACGGGTACGTTATGGGTTAAATACAATAGATTTACAATGACGAGAAAGGAGAAAATTTTCATCTAGAATATGTATGCTGGAAAAATCAACTTCTTTTTTTTCTCTTTTACGACGCTAATTTTGATCTCAACTAAAAAGGTTCTGTTGTCCACTGAAACAAATGTACGTATGAACAATTTAAAAGGAGAAAATAAAATTATGTCTAATGTGCTCTTGAACGGAAATGCTTCATATGGTTGCATACGCTTGAAACTTGTAAAAATAGTCATTTACCGATTTTAAACAAGATGCGGAAAAACTAGAATGACAGTATTAATACCAACAGAAACATACAAGAAAACCTATCGGGATGATTGTGCTTACTTAAACTATACGATTCATCTAATAATACCTTGTAGACTATGTTGAGCACTATAAAGGATGTCCTCATAACAAACGTGTTATATTATTTTCTCTAGACATGTTTGCTCCTCCCCCTCCCCACACACACATGTAAAATCAAGCAAATCTGTTGCCGTGAGCGTATAAGCAGATGCTAATTAAAACCGCTTCCATGAGAAGCAATCTATTATGCAAAGAAAAAAGAATTCCTTCAACTATTTCCTTTTGTTAAAAGCATTAGTTAAAAGCATTCAACTAGATATTTCTTATTTTTCCTTTTCATCCTAGGACAATCTTCAGCCAGACATTCTTCTAAACAGATAAAAAACAGACTCCTTCTCAAATTGAAATCCACGCATAATGTGAGAATTAATTTCTTTCGTTAACATGCATGACGTCATCTGAAAGGGAGCATTTCTCCTTAGGGTGATCGTTATTCATTGTAATATTGACCGCGGATAGTTTCACGAAGACTTTCATATGTCACCAAGTAAATGTTTTCGAATAAGAAAACCAAAAATAGGTCTAGTCCGTCAACAATTGAATTTTGCGGTCATTGGGCAATTTTCTGCCTAAAGAGATTTCAACTTCAATTCTGTTGTGTAAGAACTGCTATTTCCATGAAACGTTTTTCTGCTTTGTTAACGCATAGACAACGATGTGTCTTCGATGGAGCTTAGTGACACTATACTACTTTTCAAAATGTACTCTTCAAGTCAACAGGGTCATTCTTTCAAAAGCTAAACAAGTCTGTGTTTTCCAAGTTAAAAAAGAATGTTAAACAGAGCGTTTCTGAGGACCTGATGGCGCATCACTTTAATTAGCATGGAGAAAGCGATGAGCAAGATAGAACAATATTTGTTTTTACAATGAGTCTAAAACAACATGGTTCTCAGAAGAAACCTAAAAATAACTGAGTCTGATGATGCAAAATCAATATATGATATATGAAACTCGAGCAGTAGCGCAATGCTAATTATCACTTTTTGTTTACATTCGTAAAAAATTGATATTCGATCTTGATGGATCGTCCTAAAAATGTCTACAATGAATCATAAAATTTACTGTTAAAATTTCAATATGCATATCGGATGACTGCACTCAATGTATGATTCGATCTGATTAATAACCTATGTTAGTGCAGACATCGTCGTCTTTTGACTCCAAATCTTAATTGTGATTTTAAACAAACAATCAGTCTCGTGATCTTGAGTTCAAACAATGTTCAATTGTCTCTTTTTTCACAAGCGATAGATTGATCACGATTGATCACGTACGCAATCGATTTTATCATTTCCGGAAGGCTTTTCCCTTCATGGCGATTCATCTATGATTTATTTCATGCTCTATTGTCTTTAAACGATTCTATTTTAACTCTGAAAGAAAATTCATAAATACAATTTATAGGCGACAATTAACTTATTATATATTCAAATTCTATATTAAGAAAGCAGACTTTCTGTACTACTACTAGTACTTCGATCTAGTTAATAATAATTATCATCGTCTCGATTACTTGATGAAATTCGATCCAACTATTGTTATTCCGATCATTATTTTAGCTTCATATCAACTGTTTTCGATATTTGATACTGGTTAAAATTATTTTTTCGTTTTCTTGTTAACGGAAATAAAACGAACAGATTACACTTGCATAATTACTTGTTATTTAAAGTAGATTCAAGACAATTTTCTTCTAAGATATCGATAATGTTTGTTTTTGATTCTTTTGTTCTATCTGTAAGAAAAGATTACACGTATGATTTATGGACGGATTAGAAATGAAAGAAATGTCAAAAGAATTTTATTATATAATCAAAACATGTTGCAAAGAGAATAATTGATAAATTGAGCTGATTAGCATTGAATATAAAAATTTGATCATAAAGAAAAAACGTGTCATCATTCAAGACAGTTTTATCTTGTCATAGTTAGCTGGAGACTGATAGAGCATGGCAAGTCAAAAACTAAAGTATGTACGTAGAAAAAAATGGCGCATCGATTCTTAATGGCGTAGTAATTACGAAAATAAAAAATCCTTTGATAGTAGTCGATTGAATGAATAAAACACACACGTACGCAAAAAGAAAAGATGAAGAAGAAATTTGATCATCAACCGTTTTTAACAAAAAAAGAAACTGCCAATGTTCTTATCACTTTCACTGCATTCGTTTTTATTTCTTTGTGTTGTTTGAAACAAAATAGTTGTCATTGACCAGAACATAGATACATGTTTAGAGCGTACGATTGTAATAGTTAGGGTAAAACATTCTATAGATTATTTAGACACAAAAACAAATAAGACAAATAGAAATATTCATACCATTCGTTGGATAATATCATTAATACGATTTGATGAGAGTTCGAAATGCCCTTTGAGTTTTCTTTTGATGCTTACCATTTGAAAGAGTAACTGCTAACCTTGATCTATTCAGATTCTGATATAAAATATACAAAAAGAAACAATTATTATTGATCCATAAACATAAGAAATCAATTCGACCAGTTTATTTCTATTTTTGTATGTCTCATGTAAAATATCCCTATTAATTTAAATCAAAGTGGCACGAATACAAGAAGATTATCATACATTGAATCCCTTATTTCCTTGCAGTGACCCAATACCAGTTGTATCAAAACTGAAAAAGAATGTATTTATTTTATTCGGTGTTTTAATTGGGCTATTACTTCTGTCAACAATTGTATTAGCAATCTTATTTAGTATTGAAAAATCGAAAACAACAATATCAATAAAAGCAGGTAGCAAAAATTCATCTTTCAATTGATCATAGATAAATGATGTGAATCTTTTATTTTCAGTAGAAAATAATTTATGCGTAACTCCATTTTGTATCAAAGCAGGTTCGTCAAAAACAGAATATTAAAGCGCGTCAAAGTATAATTTTTGTTTTAGCCAATTATTTACTTGAAAGTATTGACGAAAGTGTACAACCTTGTGAAGACTTTTTTCAATTCGCTTGTGGAACATGGTTAAAAAATAACCGAATACCTGATGACAGTAAGCTTTTTAGTTTTTAAGAAAGTCTCAAAACATTATTTCTATTTTCAATTTCAAGCCGGTGCTCAAGATACATTCAATATATTACGAACTCAACTAGACAATAACGTTGTCGGTAAATACAATGAAAGCATAGTCGTTTTGTTTCCTTTGGTTTTCATGCACATTCGAGGTTCCACTTAGAAGACAGACACTGGAAGATTTTAGTATCTTCACCTTGACTTTCTTTTATTCTATGTAAGAAAATCAGTTGGTTGATTATATGAGATTCGTCTTGCTTCTCGACTAACTCCAAATAAGCAAAAACAAAAGTTTATCTAGTATAAAAATGTTTTCAAAATTGAAGACGCTTGATTCTCATTTTCTTTTATGATATAAAATTCTTTGAGTACTTTCGAAACAAAACATCAACCAAATAAAAACGTTGTTAGTGCAATCCCTGTGAGATCAAAAAATGTGAAAAACGATGTTACTATTGTTGCTAACCGTCTAATAACTAGGTTTTCTTATGCATAGTAAGACACGTTTATAAATCACGGTTCGTGACAGACAAACTCCATAACGTGTTTGTCATGGCCGATGACGAAAACTTGAGAGTGTGGATGTAGATTTTTTCAGCACTCAAGGTTTTCTTTATTCAACCACGCACTTCACAGTAGAAGGTCATCTTCTACAGATTCATTGAAATTGTTTTTGAATTATATTGAGCATAGCATCGCTATTTCCTATGGAAAAGAAAAGATTTCAATAAATGTTAGTTCGATATTAAAAAAAACTTTATTGTTCGTAGATATTTTAACATCAGAATTACCGAATGATAGTATTAAAATTAAAGCTATTGAAAATGCACGTCTACTATATAATGCGTGTGTCAATGAATCAGCTATTGAAGCTGCAGGCGTCGATACCATACTATCAGTTCTTGAGAATGAACTTGGCGGTTGGCCAATTTTAAATGGTTTATCATGGGATGAAAAAAAATTTAATCTTTCAAATTTACTACTAAAACTACGTGAATATAATAATAATATAATATTTAATTGTGGCACATCAACAGATGATAAAAATTCATCTGCTTATTTTATTCGAGTAAGAAAAGAGAAAAAAATCGTTAGATAAATTACATTTTTTGGTTGTTCTATAAAAAAAAATAACTAGATTTCACAAAGCGATCTTGCTCTTGAACAACGACAATACTATTTAAATGAAACAAAACTCACAAATGCTTATAGACAATTTATGTATGACTTAGCTGTGTCATTAACAAACGATACAACAGCAATCGATAAGGATGTTCAAGATATTTATGAATTCGAAAAGAAGATATCGCTGGTAATGAGTTGTTCTTTTTGTTTTATTTTAAATTTCTAGTTTTTGTTTTTTTTTTTGATAGTTTCATTGGACAGCTGCTGAACAACGTGCAAGACAAAGCGAAATAGTTCGCACAACTATTGGAAATCTCTCACGATTATTCAATACAAGTGTTCGTAGTATTTCGACCTTTTGCATTCTTATGTTTCTTTTTTTTGATAAATTTTAGTTTGATTTTACAAATTATCTTCGCCAAACTTACCGTTTAGCTAATGTTACATTATCAGATAATGATAATGTATCAGTGAGTGAAGTAGAATTTTTACGTAATGTATCATTAATTATTGATCAGCATTCGCCGCGTGTTGTTCAAAATTATCTGATCTGGAGATTTATGATGAATAGAGCAGCTAACATGCCGAAACGTTACCGCACTATAAGAGAACAATTTGATAGAGTGCTTCGTGGCACCAATGCTGAACGTCCACGCTCAATATCATGCGGTTCCTATGTGAATATTAATATGGGCTTTGCTGTAGCAAAGCTTTATATTAAGAAATATTTTGATGAAAATGCTAAAAATCAGGTATCGAATTTTTTTTTAGATAAACTTGCCGTTTGAGTGTAGTACTTGTCTAAATAGTTTAATTTTAATATAGTAGAGATTATAAATTAATATTTCGAAATTCAGAACAGTAGTCCTCTGTTTCCTATTACCTTTGAATTTATATGCTATCAATTATTTTCAGTCACTGGAAATGATTCATAATATTCGAAGTTCGTTTATTGAAATGCTAGAAGAATCTACATGGATGGATGATATCTCGAAACGGAAAGCAATAGAAAAAGTAAGCGATGGTATAATAAATTACTGTACGAATGAAATAAAATTTCTCTTAGGCTTTAGCTATCGATGAAAAAATTGGCTATCCAGATTACTTGAATAGTAATAATGTTACACAATTAGAAGAAGACTATGCTCAAGTAAAACAAAAAACCTAAACATAAAACGTAATTTTTAATGTATGTACATTTTATTTAGTACACTTTCACTGATTCATATATTCATAATACTTTGAAAATATTAAAAATTAAATCTAAAGAAAATTTCAAAATCCTACGCGAAACTGTTGATCGTAAAGCATGGGGTGCTAGTCCGCCAACAGTTGTCAATGCTTTTTATACTCCATCGAAAAATCAAATTGGTAAATAAAATTACAAATACTTGATGCTTTCTCGAAAACAAAAATTAACTCATATTTTCCTTTAGCGTTTCCGGCTGGTATTTTTCAATTACCGTTTTTTAATAAAGATGCACCCAAGTAAGACCTTTTTTATATTTTCTTTATTCGTATTGTTTTTCGAATGAAATTTTTATTCTTTATTTAGATACATTAATTATGGTGGTAAGTTCGTAGTTAGTGAGGAAAAAGTTGGCGAAAAACGAAAAGAAATCTTGTAGGAATAGGAGCCGTCATTGGACATGAAATGACGCATGGCTTTGATGATAATGGTCGTCAATTTGACAAAGATGGAAATCGAATACTTTGGTGGACGACAGAAACAATTGAACGATTTAATAAACGTAAAACATGCATAGTCGATCAATATAGTCAATATATTCTTGAACAACTCAATATCAGCGTAATATTTAACATTAGAGTTTAATTTCTCCGATAATATTCTACTTTAGATAAATGGTAATCAAACTCAAGGTGAAAACATAGCGGATAATGGCGGAATCAAACAAGCATTTTTCGTAAGTTTGATATATACGATTATGTTTGTATTGGTTTAGAAATCCCGATGGGAGAAGAAAAAAATCACTAAATCTTACTCCTACAGATTATATTGCGATAGGCACAACACAATATCTCGGATGTGAAACATAATAAAAGTTTGTCGAGTTCGAAACATGATACTAAATGAATAACTTCTTTTTAATAGGATTATTCAGATACGCGTTTCTATCGCAAACATGATAATTATGAATTCATTTTTTGCATGCTTTCCTCTTTGATTTAATACTGTCACCGTGATTGTTGGATTTACAAGTGTGATAGTTTCACATAGATATGTGTATGTATTTTTAGGCGTATCGAAAATGGGCTCGAAAAAATGGAAATATTGATAAAAAATTACCTGGCTTAATGAAGTATTCATCGGACCAGATGTTTTTTATCAATTATGCACAAGTGTGGTGTTCGAAAATGACTGATTCTTATGCGATGAATAGAGTTTTGACTGGTGTTCATTCGCCTGGGCAATTTAGGTAATTAACAGACCATTTTTCTTTTTTCCAATAAGAAAAAAATTACGATTCAGACATGTTCTGGGATATTTCCTTTTTTCTCGCTTTTGCTAATTTATCCTACATCAAAGATTTGCACTAATTAAAATTCAAAACAATGATTTTCTTACTACAGGGATTATTAGAGACAGATTTATTCTATGTTTTGACCTTCATAGTGCGATGCATATTACTGATTCCTCGGTTTATCTAATAGGAAATTTATGTTAATGAAAATATGCGCTTGTTTTTATGAGAGTTCGACAAATGTACCGCTATGAATCAAGTGCAAAAAAACAGCAACTACCGAGATAAATGGTCGTATTTCTTCGGTTTGATGGTGCCAAAAAATTGAAAACGAACAAATCTTTTTTGAAACCGAATATTTCAGTTCAATCCTTACGCGCGATCATTTTCATTAAAGACGACTCAACTTTGATTGATGCAAAAAGACGTACGTTTAGGTCTGCAAACATGGTTAATAGTGTGCCGATGCAGTCTAGATAATTTTCGAACTTCAGCTTTGATGAATGCCTTGTATAGTAAATCAGGTGACGTCTATACAGCATAACTAAATCATGAGATGTAAGTCGACCACAAAAATCTCGATAAATCTCTTACAAGCAAATAAATTGAGATCAAACTAAAACCAGAGTAGTTTCCTCAAGCATCCTCCTTTCGATCACTAAGCACATCATCATCAACTTTAAGAGTTATATTTGATTTGATTTACAATTATAAATAGTCGTTCCTTTATATTGCTGGTGCGTGATTAGAAGCGCTGCGTTTTCAAAATATCTTCTCATTATCATTCTATTGATTTCTGCATTAGTGCGAACTGTCTCTCTCACTGCTTATGTTTATTTTGTTCTGTTTTTAGAGTACTTGGTCCAACTTCAAATTTTGATGAATTTGATCGAGTATTTGGTTGTAAACCAGGGCACGGCAACAGTCGAGTAAATAAATGTACTGTATGGTAGTTTATGATCCGAAGTCGTTTCTTTTTTTTTTGCAATATCTATTCATGTCAGTTTTAATCATTCACATGTAAAGACAATGGCAACAACAAAACGAAATAATAACAAATTAACGAATAACAAAAAAAAGTGTTTTTCTTTCTTTTTTCAAACATTTAGTTTTTTGTTCTTTTTCTTTCTTTTATCTTGAAACAAAACACAATACTTGGATACTTATTGATATCTATATATTTTAGTCATCTTTCTTTCGTTTTTTCTTTTGTTGTTGAAATTCAGATGCACTGTTATTATTCGAATTACTATTATTCGATCCTAGTTGCTGCTTTTTGGCTTTTTTTGATGCTTTTCCTGTTGAATTCATTTGATTTTTTCTGTCACCAGCACTTTGTTGAATATCTTCATCACTTGTTCCACTCATAACATCAAATTGATCTTCATCATCATCTGATGAATAACCACCAAAATCAAATGGAGGTTCTTCAAAAACAAAAAAATTAACATTTTTTTAAATTATATTTCTAAAGAAATTTTTATTTGTTTACCAAGTATTTTCGATGTAATTAAATGTACTGGACCATCACCTTCAACTAATTTAAAAGTTACTTCAGTTGTCTCAGTCAATAAGATTCGAAGATTAAATGCTGTAATCTATTTGAAACAAACAAGAGAAGTTTAGCACCAAAAAAACGAACAAATGTTTTCATACTGAATCATTTCTATTGAGTGATAATGAGAGAATTGGCTGATCAAGAATTGTTTTGTTGCCTGAGGCATCTTTGATTGTTAAATGTACCAAATTTCGTTGATCAGCTTTTGCTTCAACGCCGAGAACAGCCTGAAATATATTTGTAGAAATTCACTAATTGTTCATTCGATAGTATGATTAAAAGACAAAAAAAGGAAACTATCAGTTTATGAGAACAATGAAGGAAGTCTTACCCAGGGGAAAAAATGATGCATAGATAAGGTTATCTTTTCTTTTTAATATTTCCTAGTATCAAAAATATATCATGCTGGAGGATCTACAAAATGTTTTTAAAAGTCAATTATGTGTTTTCTGTTGAGAAGAGTGTAGCAGCGGTCGTTCGTGTTGTCTATCCATATTTTATAGATTACAAATCGAACATAATTTGATAAGAAACTCGTCATATATAAGAACTTGAATTTATAATCATAGACGATTTTTCATTATTTTCTGTTAACTAGCATCATGAATATTCAACAAGGCAAGATTTGTTTGATGAAAAACAAATCCTTGGATAGATAGACCACGTCTAATCCGAGACTATATCTATAATATAGTCTCGGATAAGCCATTATTACTTTGTAAGGAGTTCATTTCCTATCCCTACTGCTTTAGAGACACTGTATGTTGCCGACTATTGAAACTACAACAAATCTTGAAGGTATTTACTGATTTCAGGATACGCATGTCTCATCTATGTTTATATAATCTCAACTGAAAGTGCTTGCATTTTAATATTTAAAAAAAAAAGACTAAATGAACAAGTGGTTACAAAGACGAAAGGTTCTACTCACGCTGTGAACGACAAATATTGTTTGTAGAGCGGATGTTTCACCTTCGCTTTCATCATCGTCTTCGTCGTGATCTTTTGATTTCTTATCAGTGTCGTGAACGGGCCATTTAAATTGCTTTTTACTGGCACTTAATTCGACACCGATCGTTTTTTCATCCAAAACCATTTGTTCACGCATAGAAAAAAATTTTAAAAAGCAAAGAAAAAAACAAATCTGAAAAGGAAAGAAAAGAAAAAACAAGACTTATATTGGAACCCGCAAATTTTTTTCTCCTACGAAATTCTAAATACGAAAATGAGTCAGCGTTTTACTATACTGCAAAAATGCCTTCGAAAAGATTTTATTTAACATGGAAAATTAGCAAATAAAAACAACTCAATTATTTATTCTTAAAAAGACTAATATCATTTTCTATTGAATTTTTTGTTTTTCTCACTTCAATCAATGATAGACGTCGCTGTAATTCAGTGTTTCGACAAACGAGAAATTAATAGCTTGAATATTTTTCTTTTGTAATGATCGTTATGTGCTTGTCGTTTTCCCATCAAAAACAATTGATATGTAGACATTTTTCAAGAGGAAAAGATCGATTCAAAATGACATCACACTCGATAATCTCACAATGAGAAGTTTTCCTTCTATTCAACTAATGAAGCTTGCCAGTTATATATATACATATACAGTGGAGAAAAAAAAAAGCATGTCGAAATTGATCGATGAGGAAATATTCTCTCCTAGTGTGTGCATTATTACGAAATTGAAGTGTATAAACGCGTGTGACGAACACGGAAAAATTATAATTGTAGACTTATGATGCATATATTTTCTTCTTTTTTCTCATTTCGAAAAGATCAAATTTCGATTTAATCACTCATTCGTTATATATTAAAACCCACTCTAACGTAGGTTTATCTAACTTTGGATTCTAATTAGCATTCATATTATACATATCGAATGATGAACTACTTGAAATGATAGTCCTATGATGAATCGAACATTTATTGTGATAATAAACTTAAGAAAGTTACTTTATTCAAAACAACAGTTTCTATTTGACATATAATAAGCTAAACTTCGCCAAGGGTGGTGATCACCACTTTACCTTTCTCTCTAAATCCGCCACTGGATATCGATGAGAACAAAATAATCATTATGAAAAATACGGAAAGGACAGTTGCCACTTGAATTCTGTCTGTTTTTTTTTGCCATATGAATATTCAATGTAATATCTTTAGAACATTTCCTGTCAGTCTATTATTTAGATGAATACCTCACTTGAATTCTATTTTTTGTCTGTTTCAAACTTCATTATTAAAAAAGGAAATTCCAAAACTTAAATCAATCTAATTTCGTTTTAATGTATTAAATTTCATAGACTAAAGAAAAAAATTATTCAAAGTAAACAAATCCTTTTGCTCTAATTCGATTATGATCATTCCCATATGAAGTTAAAATAAATTATACGAAGATCAAAACCTCCAACTAATGTCACGCCAAATAGAGGCAGCTTATTATCATCAACATATATAATCTAATGTTTCTATTTATAGTAATCGGCTAACTAACAATCGATACCACGGTAATATAACAAAAGCTATGAAGCATATAACAAAAAAACAGATGAATGTCCATGTATACTAATTACTTTTTGCATTCTTTTCTTGTTACAAAAAGAAGAAGAAATTGGCAAGGTGTTTGCAAATCGATACTATTATGAAGGTAGTCACGGTATAGTGAGTCTCCTCATTTCTTCGGCTCATTTATTTAATTTGCCCTCGTCGAGCTAACAGATTGGTAGTCAACAGTAAGAGAGAGAGAAATTTTCCTATTGGTTGATTTTCTTTTTTTTTCTATACGTGCGCACCGCAGTCCGTTTTCACTTGTCTCGTCGTTTCGCATTTTTTTTCTCTTGCGCGCGCGTTCTCTCTCGCTCTCTACTGCACAATAAGAGAAAGAGAAAGCATACATCCGATTTGCTCTTACTGTTGTTCGACATGCATTTTTACATGCAACAAAAAAAACAGAATAGATCCATCTCTTTTCATAGACATTTTTGTTTTAGACTAACTAGAAAGCAAAAAACGAACAATAATGAGTTCAATGACAAATAATGGTGTAGAAATTTCATCATTCTATCCTCATCTATCGATGATGCCTTCATTAATGAATACTGCTCCGAAATTACCACCGAATATTTATCGACCCAATTCATGGATGGATCTATCGATGCAACCGTATTTTTACTACAATATCGCGTAAGTAAAAGAAAAACTAAAAGTAATTCTTAAATCTATTTATCTTCTTGTCGCAGTGTTAATGATCCCAATCATAAACGAAAAAATGCGACACGTGAAACAACGGGTAAGTTAATGACAAACGTGTTTATTCCCATAAGTCAATATCATCATTATTATTTGTTTCTCATCATCATAAAAGTTGAAAAAAAAAGAAGAAGAAGACGACGGGTCCGCTCATTCGCTTGATGACAAAAAAAGACGTGACTAAGCAAAAAATCTCATCTCGTTTGATATGCAGATCGATTGCATACGTTACATTCCTCCAGTGTGTGTGTGTGTGTGTGTGTGTGTCTTGCTTTTCCATAACAAGAAGAAGGAGAAAAAAACGCATTAAAAAACATTGATTAAATTCCTTTGAGCCTCTTTAAGTGGATGGAATCATTTTCTATATTCATCTTTTTCTATATTTTAAAGCTACACTTAAAGCTTGGCTTTATGAACATCGGAAAAATCCATATCCAACAAAGAATGAAAAAATGATCTTAGCGATGGTTACAAAAATGACATTAACACAAGTATCGACATGGTTTGCCAATGCTCGACGACGGTTAAAAAAAGAAAATAAACTTAATCGAACAACAACCAATAGTAAAAGCGAAGAAGAAGAAGACGACGATGAAGATGAAGATGTAGATGACGATGTTGTTGACGATGAAGATGAAAATGAGAATGAAAATGAATCTCATATTAATATCGAACAAGAACGGCCGCCAGTTAAAATTTCAAACACAAATAATAATAATAACAATTTAAAACGTAAACATGACGATAATGATACAAATTCATTGCAGATACCAGCGAAAAATCGGCCGAAAATATGGTCTATTGTTGACGTTGTTCAATCGAATGAAACAAAACAAACAAAATCATCATCATCATCATCACCATTACATATTATACATCCATATATAACACCTTCTATACCCTATTTACTATATCCACCATCATCAACAAGTTCACCACCACACTCATCTGAACATTCAACAAATTCATTATCATCACTGAATTCATCATCAACTAGTTGTTCGCCAACTAAATAACTTGAGAAAAAGCAAAACTGACAAAACCCACATTAACTCTTCTTTTTTTCTTTTTTCTTTTCTTTTTTGTATTTTGTTGTGAAAAAATATAAATGTATATTAAAACGATCTTAAAGTCAAAAGATCATATTGAATAAGTGTCAAGTTAACGTGTGTGCTTCACACACGCACACACATTGGATAAAGATTGTCTCTTCTTATTCTTTTCGTTTTCATTTTTTGACTAGTCAAGTGTCTAATAGCTGTCCATTAGTTTGTTTCATGTCTTTACTCTCTTCATATATGAGAGATTTTCATATTCGATAAGTCGATACACACAACACCTTTTTCATTTTTTCTCTCTCCTTTATTCAATGTTTGTCTTATCATCTATCGATGCGTAAGATCAATGGTGGTAAACAACATTGAAATATATTTATAGAGAAAAGTCAACGCATTCAGACTTCAATGATGAGTTCACTCTTTTGATCTTCGTCTTCATTCTCTTTCATATAATTGATATTTCACACTAACAATTATTCGCTGAATGATATGACTATAACAATCTTACAGCTGCTACATAGAGTTTTTGTGTACATGCATGTTTTTTATACAAGAAAAAAATAATAAATTATAATTTGATCAGACCATAGAAATTTCTTTCTATATTTGCCTACGGCCCAAATACACCTTTTCTTTTTTCTTCTTCTTCTTCTTCTTCTTCTTCATCATTGACATATGTTAAACACGATGTTTAATACACTTTGAATGGCAACAGCAGTAGAAGAAGCAAACAAAAGAAGAAATACTGTCGAGTTGTACCATATTGAAATAAAATATGCTAATCAATCATAGTGATGCTGTAGAAAAAGTCAACACGCATACACACACCAACGTACATTGATCTGACGAGCACATTATATTATGAATAAAAAAAAGAAAAGAACTCAAGTGTGATGATGAAGATGATCATAGACCGTCATTGGTGTTCTTTTACTTGTGTTTGATGTTGATTGGCATGTTTCGCTTTCTTTTTTTGCTTAACACGATAATTATAGAGTATCAGTGAGCATGTCAAATATTTATCGATATTTGCTATTCGAGTAGACAAAATGCATAGTGATCTAACTCATCGTTGAGATGGCGACGCCTATTCGCGTGCTCTTCTGATAACCATCGGTCAATATCTGGTGCGTACCTCACCCCCACCATCTCCCTCTCTCTGTGTGTCGTTTTTGCTCGCGCTTCTTGTCGCATATAAAAGTATTAGTTAGAAGGGCGTGTATAATGATGGATATGTTCAATGAAGAGCGATCTAGTACGAAAGACGATGAGTTGTGACACGCTCAAGTGATAACAATCATTGTCATTATTTCATTCTTTTTCTCGACATAAGATACACGAAAAAAATATATGAGAGTCGTTAAGACGTTGTGATCAAGGAGCATAACCATCCCGCCAAAAAAAATTGATTGATAATGTCGGAAATTTTTGGTTTCTTTTTTGTTCTATGTGTATAAAAATAATTTCATGGAAGAAGAAAATAAAAATGTAACGAATACTATTGACTCTAGGCTACTTATCATAGCAATCATCGATCAATCGTTCGATTAATAGCCGGCAGCATTGGAAAAGATTGCATCTCGGGTTTTTTTCCCCTTTCTATCTTATTGGGACTTGAATGTCTGTCTGTTTTCTAAAGAAGATGCAGAATAACTAACAACAAGTAAAAAAAGAAGGCAGTCTGTTCCATGTCTCGTCTAGGGAAATCAGTCGATAGACATGGCAAGTGGCCTTCCTTCATTTTTATATACACACGCAAAATAACAAACCCTTCTTGCTTTGTTTATTTTTTTTTTCGTTTTTCACCTGTCTGTCGTTCAAAATGAAAAGAAAGAACAATTGAACTTCTAATCGGATTTAAGTTACCCGTGCATGTCAACAAACATTGGTTATACCTACACAAGTGTACATGCACATATAGGAGAAAGTGTACAGGTAAAAATTATACGCCTTTCTCATATCGTACATAAAGATGATGATGATGATTATGTTTTCTTTCTCTCTCTCTCTCTCTCTCTCTCTTTTCTTTATATGAATATACGTGTGCATACATATATATATATATTAAACGACAGGTCTAATCGAGCACGAATCAAGAACGATAGTATGTCGTTTACGATTAATAGCGAATAAGATTTGTATAGAAAATAATCACTTTATATTATGAATGTATAATCAAATTGATGAAGGTTAACTTTTGTCACCTTAAAGACAATAACAATATGTTTTTAGGGTTATCATACAATAACTAAACAAAAGATAAATTACAATTGAAAAAGAAAACGAAAAGTCAAGTAGTTATTACCAGAAAGAATTTAATACGTTTTTGATATCAAAATTGAATTAATCAAAACAATGATCTGCTCGATTCGATGAGGTTCTTCTATGAGAAGAAATTAGACTCGTTTTGAATGTATATCATAAATTGCATTTGGGTTTTTGTGTATATGTCACCGTGTTGATAATGTGTCAAACATTATACGAGTGATCAGTGTTAACATATAAACGATGATTGACTTTTTTGTTCTTTGATCTTCGTGTTTAATTATTTACATTATAGATTTTTAAAACATTGTCTTTTTTTTTGATTTGACGTTTAGAAGAAACGAAAGTCACAAATAAATCGTACGATGTCACTTTTTGTTCAATGAAAAAATAAAAGAAGAAATATTCTTAGATTAGTTTGAAAACAAACACACACACACATTGTGTTTTCTTTTTTCATGTATTGAGTGTTTGTGTATAGATTAAAATGAACAGTTCTAAAGTGTTGATAATGTTCTTAATACAATTGAAAAGTTTATTTATTTTAAATTTAGACGAAAGTCATTTCAGCGACTCAATTTATGATGAGTATATTCGACGCATTGAAAATTATTATTGTACACTTGAAAGAATAGCAAAGATTCGTTTAGTTCATCGTTAATCAATCAACATTGTTAGCATGAAAATATGTTTCAATAGGAAACATATTTAGATGAATACGAAAGAATTTTGTTTCGATTTTGAAACAATTGTTGCACTTGACATTCTATTGAAATTGATTATTAGATATGTTCAATGAATAGTATATACAGTGTCCTAGTGCAGTCAATGAATACAAAGAGATGTTTTCGCCCGGCTCGGATTAAACTTGAGCCTGAAAGTTTTCAACCCGATGTGAACTAGCGAATGGAAATCGAAATTATAATTTGCATAACAAAAAAATGTCTTCCATAAGATGGATGTTATGCATTGGGGTAACATCCGGTGACTGTGCGGACGAGTTTTTTAGGTCTTAACAAACGTAGAAGTTCATTATATTGATAAAATACCAAATGGTGAATAACGCAGTTCGCCACCTAACTTTTTTTTTTCTATTTCAAAACGTAGGACTGCAATGCAACTGAGAATTTGCCCATAGATATGTATTGACTGTTGAAAAAATAGTACGATGTTGCTCTTTTTGCGAGCAGTATTGTATTTGAAGAAAGCTTTAGATAAGTAATATGATAATAGTGATGAGTGATGATATTTATTGAATGTATGACAGTGCATGAATTTTGTCGAGTTATACAAAATAATTATTTTGAATTAAAATGATTAGATATGGTGATTTATCATATTCAATGAGATTAAAGTATCAATCATTCTTATCATATTGATGATTATTTTCAACCTATTTTCGTTCAAAATTAGAAATGAAGTAAGTAATTTACTATTATTCAATCGTGTATATACATTAAATCGAACTCTAAGCCAGGGATTCAAGTGCAGACGTAGCTCTACTCAATTAAATCAGTTGAATTTGGCGATTTACGTGTTCATATATAAAAATAAATCAGTTGAAATATGAAAATCAAAATCTGTACTATTTTAGTACCATTCAAATTTGGTTACGTAGAATTAAAATTCCAAGCAATAAAAGCTTTTATTTATTCATTTTTAGTTACAAAAAAAGAGAAAAAAAATTTCATTTCATCTTATAATTAATATTATCAATAGTTGTTAATCTATAGTCATTCTCGTTGATCCATTGGCCGATTTCTTCCCATATATGAATTAGACTTGCAATCATAATAAGAAGTGCTAATATTAAATCTAATATTAATAAAATTTGAATAGAAAATATAACAGATCGAAAAATTGGTGCACATGATCTAATAGTATTCCATTGATCTTTGTTCATTTCATTTTCTTCAATTACTTTTTGACATGCCGGAAATATAATAAAATAATCTCTTTCATTAACTGAATCAAACAAAATATCTTCTTGAACTCGACAACATCTATAATAATTTAATGTATCTGATAATAAACTTTCAGTTCGATCGTTATTCATTATGTTTATTATTAATAGATTCATTATACGATAATATAAATTATGCATGTAGAGAACATAGATAATAATTGTAGCACATGTTAGCAACGGTAAGAAAATAATTAGAAAATATTTTAGCTTTCGATAATATCCACGATGATTATAAATAGAAAGATTTGCAACCGAATAAATTGTATTAAAAATTACTATAATAATAAAAGCATTCGACCAAGTTTGAATGATGAAATGTGTACGTGTCAATAAACTTGTAACGGCGACAGTATACCAAAAGAAAATTCTCGTATATGTTAAAAATTTAATAGATGGTATATTTGACATTTTGAACAAAAAAAAAACGATTATCACAAAGTACGAACAGTTTGTTTCAATGAGATTCTAGAAAATCATAAAATATTTTATCTCTAGCAAATATTTACTAGTAAGAATAAATAGCTTACATAATACGTTTGTGCGTGGGATTTAATTGATGATTATCGTGATGGGTTTTTCCTAGGAAAAGTTGGTTATTAAGATCAAAAGAAAAACGAAAAACAGATGTGATCAAACTTACAGCTGAGAATATTGTTCAGCTTTTGGATCGAAAACAACAAGAGAAATAGTCGAACCTCGACCGATTGTATCTAAAAACAAAAGCAATATCAGCAATCAGTTAGTTTTTTAGTTAAATACTTTTTCTAAGCCATTATTTCACTCTAGTCAAAAGAATTATTTATACAAATGTGTCTTACAACAGTTATATTTAGTAACGAATTGAAGGAGTCACTCAGAACTCACAGTGTGTTAAACAAAGTGCGAAAGATGAAAATTCACTCTACTTTGCAAAATATTAAGTTTGCTTCAATTTACACATGGTAAAATACCATCTGAATATGTGTACAACAATACAATCGTGTGCTAATTAAAAAAAACGTGCTATTGAAGTTACCTATCTAATGCAACTATCAGAAATCCAATATAACAAGAATGTTATATAGCATTAATTGCATTCGACAGAAAACTCGTGAGAGATCATTTTCATTTATTGATTGAATATTTCTTTTAACTTATTAATAGATTCAATTACACTATGAACGGTACTGTTCTCTTGTTTTTATATTTAGTATATCAAAATTGACATGCAATATTTGTTTATGGTAGGAATGATTCGTATGCAAAACAGAAACAGAATTGTTAGTTGAATGTAAATAAAGAATGTGTGCCTATTTGAACTAGTCAAAGCAAAATACATAATCGCAAAATGTTTCTTTTTATGCCATAAATGTTCCTTTTTTTTGCAGCGATTGATGTCTCATGATTTCATAATCTATTCATATAAAAGTTAATTATAAATAACAATATGCATGGATTCATTTTGTTTGGCATCTGATTTAAATAATTTATGACATGTGTATTTTTTACGTTCTCTTCTCTCAGACTGAAATTCATCGAACAAGTCAATTTATTAAAAAAGAATATTTTTCTGTCAACAGTAAACTGATGACATACGGTTTTAGTCATTAATATTATAAATTTGTTTTACGTACCCACTATAAATATGTTAGGTACATCAGGTATCGTATCGATTGCAGATGGTGGTGTGCCAGGGTGTAACGCACGTTTTATTGGTCCATATGTTACTTCCCACGTGTCCAAATTACCGATTCTCTGTGGAATATATAATGGAAAACGACAGAAGCCGAGCGTTTTCTGAGTATTACCTATGAGATAAACGATAAGTAATCTCTAAGGAAATAGTATTTTTCGTACCATCCAATCGTTGATGAACAAGAACAAGAGCTTGAATACGAGTTGGTATAGATGAATGTCGAACTTGTTGAATTGATACAATTAATTTATCATTTGGTATGTCAATTTTAAGTTTCTGAGTGGTCGGCGATGAATTTTCTTGATTTTTTAAATGAATATTTTGAGAAGGTTAGAAAAAAACAAAAAGAATTTTTACATACGAGTTACAGGAACTGATTTTGTTGAAACAACTCCTAGAATTTCGCCATCGTCATGCACTTGGATTTCAACTATTAATGATTTATATTTAAATTCTTCTTGAGGATCTAGATTCTAAATAAATAAATAAATAAAATAAATAAAATAAAACAATATTTCATACTGGGACTATAATTAGATTTAATGAAATGTTTCTGATGCCAATGGTTTCTAAATATGTTTTATGTTTTTTTGAATCAGATTGATTAGTACTGATTGATTTCGATGGATAGAAACGTTGGTTCATAGCTGGAATACATTTTGGATCTTCGTTTCTAACCGCAAGATGAATAAAAGCTGCTTGAACATCCGACGTATACAAAAGACAAGGTTCGTCTAAAAGCATTTTTCTCATGTCATTGTAATCAGTTGCATACATCAGACGATCTCGTAATAAATAGAGTATTGCTTTGGCTGCATGTTTAATATAAACTGTATCCCATTTAATCATGAAAAATTGATCCCACAAATAAAGTACAGCATTCGAATTCAGTATACCAACAAACATCTGATGAAATAAAAGAGAAAAACTTATTCGGAGAATCATAAGATGTAAAGTTTAGAGACGAAGTCTTTTAGACTAACTGTAAATCGTCAAAGTTCCATTAATAGGTTTATGTAAAAGGTCTTTGCAAAAAAACAAGTTTTCTAACAGGAAAGTTCAACTGACGGAGAAAGCATTTTTGATGCTGTTGATTTCTTCAAGGTCGATCTTTAATGAACTAAACTGGTCCTATGAAACGCAACAAAAGCAATAATTTTGAGACCTATCGCAAAAAGGATTGTCATTCGTTTATAACAAGCTGCAAAGAGCTCGATGCACTAGAAATATTTTCTCTATCACAGTAATTTGAGTTTAGGAAAATCTGGACTTGACAGTCTTGATTGTCCCCAACCAAAATGCATCTATGGCTACTTAATAATACTCACTTGTCCTATCCATTTTCGAAGAAATAAAACTGGATTCGACATCGATTCATCGTTATATTGTAGTGCACTACTAGCTTCTTTACTTTCTAACGATATAATTTCTTTAGTAAAATCCTATAAGAAAAAAAATGAATCATTAGTAATTTATTTTCAATTAAAATCGTTACTTGGGTATTAATATTTCTGCGTATAGTTGATATTGCTTTTAAATGTTCATAAAAATTTTGATCACTTTTAGATAAATCCAACAAAATATCATTCGCAATGGTAAACACATTTGGCCATGTAGGAAAACAATGGCGAATAAATAAATTCAGATGCATAGCGATCACATAAATTGATTCATCTATATAAATGAATTTCAAGATAAAGCAATGATAAAAAACAACTACAACTAAAATACTTTTATTTTCATCATCGCCATAGGATAATTGACATGGTAACAGCCAATATATAAAATACGATTCATATTCTTTTTTATATGTATAAAGAACATTTAAAATTTTTATTGTAAGTCGTAAATGATGTTCTTCAAGATATGGATGTAGTGCAAGAGTTTTACTATATGTCTAAATTCGTAAACGATCATATCAGACGAAATCAAATTTTGTATTTTATTTTTCAATATTGAAAACGAACAGTAAGTCCGAAGATAGTTCGCCACTAGATTTGGTCAACTCTAACATTTTCCTGATACTATTCGAAGCGTAAAGGTAGATCCTAACACCTCTGTCTTTCGGAAATGCGAAGTTTTACCTGAGGAAGTATTTCCTGATAATTGCGTCTTGTAGACTTTTGAACCTGAACTAATGAAAGTACTTACTTCTATAACAGCGTTTTCAATTAAATTTGCTACTGGAGTATACGATGGATGTTTCAACTGAAGTTCATTTTTTCCTCGTGTTACACCTGCAGCAAAATCTCGTCGTGTTTGATATTCAACGAAATTCTGATAATACAAAAGGTTAAATAAATTTTTTCTTTTGCTGAATCCAAAGGTGAACTTACAAGATCATCATCAATAGGTTCCTTTTCAAATCGAAGTAAACATTCTGTCCAAATCAATTGTCTTAGTGCTCTCGGTAATTGTTGACCAAATACTTTTTCTTTCAGAATTACTACACGACGTAGATCACGTTTAAGTATTGCAATAATTGAACTCGATAGTGTATCACTATAGTGAAATGCTATTGATTTAGATGTTGAAATTAATTCTAACCAACAAAGAAAACAATAGCATTGATTTATGGCTCCTTCTCAGTTTTAAGAACAATAAACGAGGAAACATCGGATTCGCATTCGATTGCTATGTGTACTGCAAAAATTGAGTCGATTTATATATGTTTTGAATAGTTCTGAGAAAAAATCCCTGTAACCGCCCCCCCTCCTCGCCCTCATGGATGGTCGGGTCAATACTGACAATTTTTTCGGTAACTCCGCCATCTCTTGACGGATCCTTCTCATCTTCGAACTCGACTGAGATGTTGATGAGATCATTCTGGATACAAAATTTCAAGACAAATGGATGAGGCACTGACCGAATCTAGAGTGTACTCGCTTTTTGAGTACACAATAAAGATTTTGAGCTGGTCAGTAGAGAAAGTCTATCGTTAAATTCTAATTTTAATACTTTATTCGATTACAACTAACCATTGATCATCGGTAATTGTTTTGAATTAGCTTGTAAACCTCGAAGAATAGGTCGAAATTTTGAAGAACCAATTATTTCATTTTGATTTTTTACGTTATTTATTTCTTGCAATTTTTGTTGTTCTTGTTTCATAATTTCTCTTTGTTTTATTTCATTTAAGTAACATTCAAATGATTTACATACTATTTGATATGTATATTCAAGAAAATCTCTCATGCCATTTGATAATTGATCAATACTAAAACATCAAGTGAACGATACTATATCATTTTTTTTTCTGTATCAAATATTTACTCGTTATCTTCGGTTACAGCTAGACAAAATTGACAAGAAAAGGGATTATAAAATACACATAGAAAAAAAATGAAATATAAGCCGATATATACTTGCGCCTATTTCAACTGCTGCTTTGAAGGTTTCTATTTGTAACCATGATTTTGCTTCATTTTCAAGTTTACGTCGATGCTCTTCAGACATAAAAGGAGGAGTCTAGATCGACAAAAAAAAAAATGAGAGATCGATTTGCATGAATTGAAAATAAAATACTAACCAATAAGTGAGGCATATCAGGTTGAGACGAAAATAATTTCAATTGAAATTGAGTGCCAAGTAATTCAATAAGTATTTGACGACGTTGCTGATTGTCAAGTTGTTGACTTGCTCTATTCGCTAAAATTGGTTCGAGTTGCTCGAGAATCTAATGAATGTAAATTGTTATAAGAAAATATTGCAGACAATAAAGCGAACCTTTTGCCACGGACTATCCGGTAAACATGTTTGTTGATAACTGGAATCGAGCCAATAAATGTTAAATGGTAAATAGTTTGAATTGCTTATTATTTGGTTAGTCTCATTGTTAGTATGATTAATGTTCATCATGTCTGTTTTATTTATTTTTTATTTGAAATGGATGAAAAACAATATTTGTGAGCTATGTCAATATATTCATTCTCATGTATAACACTATTACTATGTGTTCGACATCGTGATAAGCAAACATCAAATGGTGTCGATAAATGCGAAAGAAGTAATTTTGTTTTTAAATCTCGAGAACGAATATAATTTTGAAGATGAATTCTCTAGATGAAAGAAAATTGTATCATCGATTGATTAGAGAATCTAGAGCGATACGCACATGATCAGCTTTAAGACAACAAGATGTACAATCTTCAAATGATGTACAACAATGTGAAATCAATGAACAACTATCACAGATATGTGGACCGCGAGTAGACGGAGACAGTATTTGACAGCAGCCGGTTGTCTTTTCTAAATGATGGCGTTCACACAGATAACCTAAATGTATTGTTAAGAGTGATTTAGAATGCAAGAGGAAAAAAGTCTATTTTTTTCTCGTTTCTCTAATGAATATTTCATGAATTTGTTTAGTGTTTGCCTTCTATTGGTAACTTTCTCAACCAACAACGTTTATTTCCGAGTCAATTTTGAAATTAACCGATACCGTTACTATCAGCAACCAACAATTGTTTGCCTTGAGCAAAATGTTGACATTTAGTTATATCTTTATTATCCAATAGAATAGCTTTTTCTAAGTCGTCTAGGTCTGTTTTCGGTGTTGGATGAATAAAATGATTGGTAGTTAAATTCTAAATAATTAAATTTCAAATCTATGCATATATCCTTAGATGAGTCCAAATCGATAATTGATTTTCATACATATTTTTGCCACCATTGCCAAGAATAAATTCCAATAGTTAAACATATCAAACAAACAATAACGAGAGCACTTTGATTGAAATGTATGCTCATTTAAATTCTTCTAAAGTTAAAACAGACATTATTGTTTCTTCTGAGATATTATATTGCATTGTTTAGTTTCAGTTTATTCATATAATGATGGTGATCATAAAAGAATAAATAGTTATATATATATACGTATATGTAATCGAACACAGTGAGAAGAAAAAGAATTGATTTTTGTTTTCTATCCACATAAACAAATGCGCCGAAAGAAAAAACAGAGACATTCATGGAATTACCAAAAAAGAAAAACAGAAAAACGAAAAGGATATGGAATGGTACAACGCTCACAAGATAAGACAAGGTTATAGGATTCAAAAGTCACCGGAAAACGACCATTTTCTATTAATCAAAGTAATTCGTCGACTATAGCATCATTAAAAGATAAATTCGCGTATGCATGTTGTTGTGAATCATGTCCGGCGTTATTTGAAGATTTCTTTTTTTGATTTCGTTTTCGTAACGATGATGACGATGTTAATTCTTCACTCGATGAATGTCCATCATTATTGATATGTTCAGAGTGAAAGTAACATTTATCATTTGTTGAATTTATTGTTTTAAATGTACTAAAATTAGTTGCTAAACCAGCTGAACCAACATCTCGACGTGTCGGTGAGATTGGCAATTGTTCTTTGGATGTCGAATCGGCAACGCGTTGTACTGGAATAGTAAAATCAATTAGCTGAGAATTAGACGATGAAGTTGAATGAGATGAAGTCGGCGATATAGCATTGACTTTATTTGATGCCATTGGTCGATGTTGTTTAGGTGTTAGCTTGGGTTTAAATGGTGCATTTGTAAAAACATCTTTAGATATTGATGATTGATTATTTGAATTCGTACTGGTATTATTAATACCAGGTGGATAAGACTCTGAATGTGGAATTTTTTGTTTTGAGACACAGAAACTATAGGCTGATGATGTGGAGTCAACAACTAGAAAATAAAAATAGAATTTATAATATGTTTACAATGAACTAGCGGAAAAAACACTTTTTAATAATTACCTATTCTTTTCTTTTTATAACGTAGAGTAACTTTTTTTCTCTCTTCCATGTCACGTTTGTCTCATATTTACGCATAACTAACATAAAATATTTCTCTCGCTACTCGTATTTCTAATAAATATATGTGCTTTTATATCATGCTATTCAACCAGGAAGCTTCAGTGATATAAAAGCCTTGTATTTTCAATCCAAATAAATCATAAATTTCTTCCTACTTGAGTTTTAGAAAGATGATGATTCATTCTCAATATTACTCGGTAGAACAAGAGAAAGAAAAAATGTTCGCGTTTTAGATAGAAGATTTTATGTAATATTTCGTATACTAATCATATTCATTTTCCATTGAAAGCTTATTTTCATTACGTCAAATTAAAAGAAGGAAAAAGAATTATATTAATTCTGTCAGGAAACTTGTGCGAATTTGTAGCTACGTAAATAGAATGAAAATATGATGACATTAGACTGACCGGATATTCGCTGTAATTTATTTGATCAGGGAAAAATGTAATTAGAGAAAATAGCTGAATATAGTAAATATTAACTAATCGTTTTCGGGATTAAAAAATCTGAATATAAAAGCTGTTAGCGCAGTCCGTGTGGGGTTAAAATGTGAAACACGATGAAACTCCTTTTCTGGAATCCGTGTACCCTGGTCAGTGATGGTCTGTGGAGCTTCTCTGTTACTGTCAGTATTATGATGTATGGAGTCTCTAGAAATTATCACAGACCGTTACAGAAAAAAAGAATTAATTAATTAATTAGCCAATTATCTAATTTCTCTGTCACGGCCTGTGGGCGAATGGGTCCAAGTGTCTACCCTATATACTTCTACACTCTTTTCAGATCATGTTTCATAAAAACGGCCTTTTGTTACGATTTGAAAATAAATATCAGATTATCGCTGAGCATGACTATGGCTAAGCGGGAGAAAAAAGCTGCATGTCAATGAAAAATTTCGCTTATGAAATGATTTAATAATATGTGATGTACGCCTACATCTTTAATCAAAATAGATGTGTCCCTATTGAGCTAATCAATTTATAGAACAGCTCTACTATTTAGACCCGCTTGTCATAAAAACAAACGACATGCTTTTCTGCATAGTAAATATCCTGAGGAAGGAAAACAATTGTCAGTCTTTTGTGTCATACCAAATTATAATCTATAGAAATTATATCTACCAAAGAACACAATTTGTGTAAACTGATTATTCCAATGATTCATACATTATGAATTTGACTACACCGACTAGTTTATCGTATGATATATTATTAGTCATTCAAGTGGATCTGACAAATTTTAGCATTGCTACTGAATAAGAAAAGAAGATGCTTTTAAAATTTACCACTGATCGTAGAATTTGGTTCTTGTCTATGATAAGGAGCAAATGCACTAAGTCTTGTTCCGGTAACAATACTAGTCGGATCAAATGAAATAACATTCGACGTTGTGATTGCATCAACCTTTGTAGACGAAGATGAGGATTGTGCGACTTGTTTATGTGTAGGTGAACGATGGGCATGATGAAAAGGTGCATGAAGAAATGGATTATCATTATCAATAAAAGAAGAGTTTGTTTGATTATTATGCTCATTTAAACTACGTTTTGTATCATTTGATGGGTTTGTTTTTGAGTTCGTTGAAAAGAGATTAAATAATTTTGTGGTTGGATCTAAATGAGAAGAACAAAAACAGACAATAAATAAAATCTAAGTGCATCTATCAGCATTTTTATGTAATAAATAAAAGCCAAGGGTGTAAGAATCAATAGTACAGTAAATAGTGGCAAAGATTTACTTATGTTTTTATTGATTCTTTTAAAACCAAGTTATTTTTTCTATAAAATTTCTTTATGAAATTCAACGAAAATCATTTGTTTGTGTTTGTAACTTACTAGAAGATTTTGCTGTTGAATAACTTGTTTCATTATCATCATCATCGGAATCTTCAAAATGTTCGTATTGTTGTTCTTTATGGCGTGATGTCATGAAACGGCTATTTGCAACATTAGTTTTACTGGTATTTGTTGATTGAATAGGCGCATCATCATCGTCAGAATCTTCATTGATCAATTGGTCGAATCCAACATTATTACCATCAGTATGATTAGCATCATGTTTTTCATTATGATTATTACCATCGGAATCGCTTCCTTTATCCGAATGGTCGCCCATTGGAATAGGATGTTCATTCGAAAGTGTAATCGAATCCTTACGTTTATAAGGTGTGGAAGCGGCGGTAGGGTCATCTTGTTGTTGTTGAAGAGAACAGCGTTCAATTAAACGTTTCACAAGATTTTTATTTGCTGTACTAGGAGACGAAGTACTTTTTTCAGTCTCCTCCGCTGATGGATGATGACTTGAACGGATGGGTGTTATTTGTACTTGAGATTTTTTCTTATTTTTCTGAAAGAAAAATAATATATATGTATATCTAATATATAAATTGAGAGATATAAAAGATGTATATACTTTAGTTGTTTTATCATGACTTTCGGTATCGTGTGACGATGATGATGATGTTGATTGTTCATCATCAGATTTTAATTGTGAATTGATGGTATATGTTTTAGCAAATAAACGATCGTCTTCATTTAAAATTAGACTTTCTCGTGATTTAACATTTTCTGTAGAATGATTATGAACTTTTAATTTATTTAAATTTGTTCCTAATGCATCATCATCGTCATCGTCAGATGCTTCACCAATAAAAAGTACTTGTTGTTGTTGCTGCTGCTGCTGCTGTTGTTCCTGTTTCGCTGATGAATCAACGGAAGATCGACGATCAAATGATAGATTAGATTCAATAGAGGAAGCATGCTGAAAAGATGACGAATTATTTGTTGGACTCATCGTTTGAGATGCACTCCTTCGATGTTGATGATGATGATTATTAGTAGTTGATGGTGTTGTTAATTGCGTATTACTTGACGAAATTGTAGTAGCAGGTGGAGGAGGAAATAATTGCTGTTGAAAAGCACAACCTGTTGCTGAAGATATTGATGCTGGCGGAGAGGGTCTTGCACGGGAAACATTTCGCTCAAGTGTTGTTGTACTTTTCGGTGTCGTAGACATGTTGGGAATACTATTTAAACTAAGAGCATGACTTGGAAATTGTGAGAAATCATCGTCAAACATCAATTGAGCAGCTGAACCTGATCGTTGATGAGATGGTCGCGAAGGAGTAGTCACAGATGGAGGAACCGGAACTGGAGGCGGCGGCGGCGGTGGAACAACAACATTGGCTGATCTTTGTGCTGATTGGTTAAAACTAATTAAAGAACCAGGCGGTGCTATCATACCCCGAGGACGTTCACGTGGGTTAACTGCTGTTCCAAGAGTAGATGTATCATCAGAAAGATTGCTTGCTGTAGATTTTGCACTGGCTGCAGCTATCAGTCGTTGATGACGAGATTCAATCTCTGTTAATGGCATTGGGACTGTGTGTAGATCGGGAATTTTTGATAGAAATCGATTTGAAATTGGACATTCCGTACCAAGTAATTTATACGTTATATATGAGACCTGAAATGCGAAAAAACGAAATCATATTTTTAAGTTAAAACTTATCCTCTGCTAAGTAAAAGAATTTTTACAATGAAAGAAAAAGGCATATCTTTCCGATGAACACAATACAAAAGGAATTCAAAATTATTTTACTGTAAATTTGAACTTTTCTTTTCATCTCAGGCATGATATTACAGAAAAACCCGTTATACGAGAGGATCAGCACATTGCACTCTTCGAAAGACGTTACAGGAAGCATTGTTGATATATTATCTTAGACAGTGCATGAATAATCTCTGGTTACAATATATCTCAACTACTTCCGTCTTGCATGTCTAGTGGGTTAAGTGAAAGAATGATGAGAAAAAAACTGCTCGGAAATAGAAAGAATCAAGCGACCTTCCTGTGCCGAACATGAGCAGCTAGCTCCTATTGTACGCTTTCATTGAAGAACGATTGACCTAACAACTTTTCGTTATTTTCATGATGATTTTCTGTGTTAAAATTTCTACTCAAATTATAGAAAACTCAATCTGTGTACTATTTTGTTCATACCTGCCAAATATCTGGTCGTTTGTTAGTATCTATTTCTAACATAAATCGAACGAATTTATATAAATCTCGAGTATAAATTTGTGACATATCATCTGGTATAACAAATGTTCCATTTTGTATTGCTAAAATACTATCCCCAAATGGCATTGTATTAAACATAAGTTTATATAAAAGACATCCCATTGCCCATATGTCAGCTTTTAATGTTATCGGTAAACGACTATATAGATCGATCATTTCCGGTGCACGATAACATAATGTCGTATAACGTTGAATTTCTTCTTCAAGATGTTGTATGGTAGTCGTTGTTAATTGATTCGATTGATACTGTTGATGATTATTTGTTGGTGAAGGTGGTAGCATGATAGCAGAACCAAAATCACATAGCACAAATGATTGATGAAAGTCAATAAGAATATTTTCCAATTTAATATCTCGATGTAATATAGGTTGAGGACGACGATAATGACATGCGCTTACAGCATTGCAAACATCAGCAAATATACGTAGAATTTGACGTTCATTCAATGGTATGCCATTACTACGTTGTTCATTAAGGCGAGTCTAAATTAGACATTGACATGTTCATAAAACGAAGGATTTTAATATCGAATAGGAGATTATTCACACAAAAAAGAAATTTAATAAAATGTAACTAACGTATAGAATTACTTGATTTCCTTGAATTTCATCGGTACACTTGACTTCAATGAGTAGAAAATATTCATATGCTCGTCAATGAAATTAAGATGCTAATTGTGCAAGTCAAGGAAATGAAATGATTCTGTAAAAGAATCATAGTGTACGCTGTTCGAGAAGAACACATATTTACACGGACTATTCACAATCAAGTCGATCCGATAATGCAATAGAATCTTTCTTTCGATGTTTATGGTTCAACTCATAAATCTTAATAATCTATTCATTAGATCATTTTCTTAGACAAACGAAAGTGTTTTGGTTAATAATAAAAATCCCGATAAAAAAAAAGATCTCAGTCTGATTGATATTTAAATAAATGGATCATTTTTTTTCCATTAAGTAATGATTCAGAGTATTAATATATGGAAACTGATTTAATATTCTTGTATCGCTAGTTAGGCATTCGCTTTTCCCTCTAGAGACAATATTAATGATTTTTAATCATGCGGAAAACAATTTTAATGGATCATCAAATTAATCAGATGAACTATTACGACATAGAATACAACAATAAATCAACGTTATTCGTATGGAAAACTAAATATTTCTCGCTATTTTTTTAAATAATTGTCTCGGGAAAAAAAAGATAGAGATAGTCCAAAGTTCCATAAACAATATATTAGACACCTTGTTTTGTTTTCCTCTTAAACTTTAGATTGATTTCTGTAATTTGAGAATACCCAAAGGAATTTCATGGTAACCAATTTCTTGTTGTTTTCTTCAACGAGTGCATGAACCTTATACAAACAAGTAATGAAATTCTGAGGTTGATTCCATACGTTGAAGTTTTCATTCGTCCCTTAGGAATTTCATAAAAGTTATATACCGAAGAATCAGAGCGAAACGAGCGTACTCTTCTCTTGTTGTTTAATATAGCTCGTAAAAACATAATGGCATAGAATTAAAAGTCTCATTCAATTGAAATAGAAGTGACTCAAAATCAATATAGTCGTCAACTACTTTTTTATATAACTTACAATTAATGATCCATTTGAACAATATTCTGTTAGCAACAGTATTTCATAAATAGCATCTTGTTCATTCTCATCGTCATCGTCATCATCGTCGTCATCATCATTTGTTAAATGTTTCCGTTGAATATTTGATTGCGATGGTGGCGATAAACGTTGTATAGATGAATCAATGTATTTAACAATATTTGTATGCAATGAAAATTCTTTTAATATAGATATTTCCCGTTGACATACAGTTAAATCTCGTTCATTATTAACATACATTCGTTTAAGCGCATAACGTTGTTGATTTGATGATCGAACAAGAAAGACAAATGCAAAACCACCTTGACCGAGTATATCTTCAACAATAACTTGATGTTGATTTATATTTAAAACTTTTCCTACATAAGATGTTATGTCAACATTTGTGTTCATAATTGATATTTGATTTAAATTGTTATTATTGTTAGTGTTTATTATTGGATGATTTGCTGACGATTGATTATAATTCGAACGAGTTGGCATAATGATTTTGTTGTACGTTGATTAAACAAAAAGAAAAAAGAATAATGAAAAATATTTTATTTATAATCAACGAGCGGGCAGTGCTTAAATGAGCACGCTCGCACGTTTTTTACATCTAGAATAAAAATGATAATTTGCTTGTCTATACATTATTAATATAGCAGAGAAAAAAGTAGGGAGAAAAGAAAAGATTTAATAACAATCAAAAAAAAAAGTAAGTAAGTTGAAAACGACTGTAAAATGTACTACACGATAATATTCATTCATAAGATGCTGTTCTTCCATCCGTTAACCCGTAGTTTGTCGGTGACCATCACTAATTTATTTTAATCAGTATTTACTTGATCAGCTATAATTGATTCTTCAACTAATTTACGAACTTTCGATTCGTATAAACGACGATTTTCTAGAAACAATTTTGCCGCTTCATTATTAGCTGGCGAGTTCGGATTTGGATCATTTAATAATGAACGAATAGACGTGAGCACAGCACATACATCATAAGTTGGACTCCAATTTCGTTGTAATATATCTAAGCATATGCTACCATCGGCATAAACTAAATAGGGAGAATAGGAAAATTTTCTTTTGTTTTTTAAAGAAAATAAATTCACCCACCATTTGGATGAAACATTTTACATGTAAATCGAACATTAGGCGGTGTCAACGGATAAGTATCTATAAAAAAAGGATTGTTAAAAACAAAACGAATGAAGTTTTTCATTGTAAAATACCCGAAAATTCTAGTCTCAATGTAAACAAACCATCTTCATAACACGTATCAGCTGGCCCATCAATCAAAGCATTCCACACCCGCATATCATTGCCAATTGGTGTAGCATTAATACCTGAAAAAATAAATATATACATACATATAATTAATAGCGATGTAATCATTTAATAAAATGAATTAGTAGGCCAACCTGGTAATTCTTCACTTCGAATTTTTTGTAAATCTTTATATAAACGTCTTTGACTGGTATTTGAATTTGACATAATTGCTCGTGTATAATTGATTAATTATTGCATCGCTTGTTTGCTGCTGCTTCGTTGTTTTGTATTTGTAAATTCGAAAATCTAGAAAGATCTCAATATATAAGAGGCATGTGTAGGCGAAAGAAAAGGAAAAATAGTCTTGCTACGAAGAAAAAAAAATGGCCGTTTAGTACTGCAACCAGCTGACAAATGTCATTAGATTGCTCATCAAAAATGAGATGAAATGATATAAAAGAGTTGAGAAAAAATAACAAAAATACATTTTCATTTTGATAAGAAACGCTTTCTTGAAAAAAAAAGAATAAAAAAATTGTTTATACACTCGAAGATAGAGCCCGCCACGTATCATGATAGAATTTGAATGGACCAAATGAAACAAGCAATCAAAGATTGGAATAACCAAATAAATAAATAAACAAGGAAAAATTCAATTGAATTTATAAGTGTAGAGCGCTATCTATAATTACTCTCTATTATCCAATTGGTTTCATGACTGCCATATTGTTTACAAGCGACCACAGTTGAAAACACGACATTCAAAAAAACATAGTAATAAACGAGTTATTCTAATTTATTTTTTGTGAATTTCAGATTTATTTAAGTCGATTCCTATTTAAATCAGACATGTTAGCACGCATCGTAAAACCAAGTGCAACAGCTGTTGTGAAACGTGCTCTTACTGCAAATAATGTTCGTATGATTGATTCTCGTCGATTTAAGAGTCATGGCGGTGAAGTACAACATGGTCATCATGGCGAAGTTGAACATCATGGTCATCATGATAATTACCAAACAATGTACGAACGTTTATGGCAACACAAAGCAACGCTCGATTGGTTACCAAAGCCAGAAGGCAATTGGGAAGAAATCAATGGGAAAACGCAAGCCTATTATAACAAAGTACTCGGCGGTGGCATTATTGCTTTCACTTTAGCAGTAATTTATTTCCGAGTCATCGTAATAGGTGACTCTGGTGCATTAACAAGTCCACCATATCATCTTATTGGAAAGGAAGACTTTCCTGGTTCAAAATATCAAGATGCAGTTGGAGAAACCAAAAAATAAAACTCTAGATATAATCCTCAAACGATACGAATGTACATTTTCGTTTCGTTTATCTTCTTTGATCATACCTATCCAGCCCGTTTGTCCTTTGATTACGTTTTTTTTGTTCTGTTTCTTTCTACATAAAACAACTAATACAAGAAGTAGTGATACATAACTTTCTCGTCCATGAAATAAAATGAAAATGAATTATTAAACGATTAATGACAGGAATGTTTTGTCATACTTAATATGAGTATTTGTGAAAAAGGAAGACAAAGTAAACATCATAGTGAGTCTCCTTTATGTCATTCTGTGTAATATCTTTCTTTGGAATTGTGCGAATGATTTGTTTTCTAAACGTTGAACTAAGCAAAACTTAATACATACTGTAAGATTTCCTCCTGACATTTAAAATGCTTTCATCCGCAAATATTTGTAGCTATATGTTTACTTCTATAGTCAATCGAAAGAAAGAACCATCCAATAGAACGCATGGGAATTGCTGTCGGATAAGATAATGTTGTAAATTACAAAAAAGTAAAAGCACTTTGTGAACATACTCCCTCTAGACCTACAGTACGAAAGTCACATTTAGTATTATATTCATGAAAAATATTCTGCGAGAAAATCTATAGGAGACTAAAATGGTTTTTCCATTTTATTCTCGAATAAATAGGTTGAAAATATTCGTGGTATCTACCGAGTCGCTTAATACATTATCGTGCATCTAGTTGTAGTTTACGGATTTTGTATATGGACTAAATAATACTTTTGGTAAGTAAGACTATTGCTGCTAATCATTATTGAATATCAAATTTTATCTATGCACGAATGCAAAAAAATTTGTTCAGCGATGGAAAGGTAAGAATTGAAAATTTGACGTCTATTATTTACTACGAAAACGCATGTAATGGCATTGCTCTTCCAATTGCGACGGAAGGCATAGACTAAAGAGAATCATGGCATCGGAATAGAACCTATTTTCGCCATCATTATTAGCTCGAAAACATTCGAGACAGTGGAATTACACTTACGACGGTAGGTCACCAAGTGTTCAATCGCTTTCAAGTCACAACTATGTGTGTCATGTAGACCCCAGTGAGGTATGAAAAACTCCAAAAGGATAAGAGCGGATAGGCCTTCTGTCCAGAGTTATAGTCATTTTACTGAAATTTTAGCCTCTGACATAGTATATATATCAACAAATCGAATGTCAGTATTTTGACCTGAAATTTTGCCCATTGACAGATCTCTTTGTGAATAGAATGCTCTGAAATTTTCAGCTCAAAAGAATGTTTCGTTTCCGAAATATTAAAGTCTCAAAAATCAGAACATTTTAGTATCTGCCGTGAAATATGAGTGCTTTTTGAACTTTAATATCTCGGAAACGAAACATTCTTTTGAGCTGAAAATTTCAGAGCATTCTATTCACAAAGAGATCTGTCAATGGGTAAAATTTCAGGCCAAAATACTGACATTCGATTTGTTGATATATATACTATGTCAGAGGCTAAAATTTCAGTAAAATGACTATAACTCTGGACAGAACGCCTATCCGCTCTTATCCTTTTGGAGTTTTTCATACCTCACTGGGATCTACATGACACACATAGTTCTGGCTTGAAAGCGATTGAACACTTGGTGACCTTCCCTCGTTAGCAATATAATTGGGAGAGATTTATTGAATTAATATGATAGAATTCTTCTATAAATGATCGTAAGTTGTAACAGATGAATATCATGGTGAAGCCTTACTGTTAAAACGTAATGAGGCAATATTTCACGTTGAAAATCAGTATTTTCTCCCTTAATCTATGTAAATGTTGGTAAGTCACTCGTTCATTGTGTTTACACAATTGTTTGTTTGAACATCTTTAATTCCTTTCGTTGTTATCGAAAATGTGTATCGTAATGAACTTCTCATCATCAACGCAGGATGTTATTCAAAAAATGCTTTCAATCTTATCCTCATCATTTTTTGTTAAATACTCAATCGCAATATAAATTCTTGTCAGATCACCATATGTTTTCCTAAGGATCTCTGAGTTATGACGTTTTCGATAATGACTAGAACATGTTTAAAAAAAGCTTGTTGACGCCCACACGCTTTGCTATTTCGATAGAAAATGTTATTTGTAAACTACTTTGTTTTTGTGTAACAGCAGTGTTACCATAAAACATATTACAATGAAATTACATATAATTTAATACAAAAACGAAAATACACTGAACGAATGAAAGCGCTAAACCATTTGTAAGGTACCATTGGAACTTGAATTGACGAAGGGATTCCAGTAAGACTAGAAAAGTGTCGTTCTTCTAGAAAAACGAATGAATGTTTTGTTGAATATTCCATTACTTTTCGCTCATTGATTGTTAATATGGTATTTTGCAAGGGGAAAACGGTGGGTTGCGGATTTTCGGATTGTTCATGGATTGGCAATCTCGAAAATCCGCCATTTCGTCCTTGGAAATCTGAGCATTTTTTGCAATCGCATTATCTTCAGAAGAAAACATCCGTTTGAGCAGAAACTTTAAGGATATTCTAAGAACCACGAAACCTACATATGATAAAAATTTCAGCTCAAAATGCCTTCATTTACAAGAGGAGACTGCTGGTAAATTTGTGATTTTTTTCGGATTGCTCATGGATTGGCAATCCCGAAAATCCGCCGTTTCCCCCTTGGTATTTTGCTTATCAAAATTTAAACACATAAAGCTTTTCTCTTCGTCAAGAAATTACATTTTCAAGTCAACTTTAATTTTGTCTCATTGTTATGATAGATGAAGGAAAACCATTACATTTCATAGTGAATTTAAAAATATACTAATTATTGTAGATGGTATCTATTGAAAATGTCGAAAGCGAGATATCGAAAAAAAGATGTCCAGCAGATATAACGTCGAAAATTGTGAAATATCTTCATACGATATTAATGATTTTTTTAAATTTAATTTTCGATTTTTCATTAGACCTTCGATGATTATCCAATACTTTCCTCAATAAGTAATTCTGTGAGCCAAAGTTCTAGAACGTAGCACAGATCAGAACTACCAAGGAACAAAGAACACAATCGCAGCATTTTTACATGGCCTTCTACACATTTTGCTTGCATTTAGATATTGCAGTACACATTTTCGCAGTTTCATCACTTAGTTCTTTCGCCTGTGTAATGCCCACCAATACAAGTTCTATATCTTTTCTTGGTTCCAACAAAGGTTATTCACAAATTCAATAAACAAACATCTTCGCAGATATATTGGATCTGTAAAACTAAGAATTGCAAAGTCAAAGTTCATGCTAATTCAAATAATAATTTTTTTAACTTGAAAAGTCAATGTAATCATCTATTTGAACCAAAAGGTCTTGAAGTCCAATGCTTTCGAAATATTCTCAAGGGTCGCCTTTCTTCGACATTTATTTTTCGACGTTTTCACACCCATTCACAATATCCGCTATGGCAAAGGCATTATCTAATCACTGGTTAAATTTCCCTAAATATACTTAGTCATTTATTTTCTTGTCTCGATTATCGTTCACTCACGCGACAAGTTTTACTTCAATTATATTTGATATACATCACACTTACCGATAAAAGGCTCCCGGAAGAGATATTACTGAAAATTTTGTTCGAATATGTTGAAACGTTTTTGTTGTTGTAAGCATGCGTATTGTTTCCAATGAATGTATAATATATATCTATCTATTCGAATCATTCCAGGTAACGTTTATTGGCCATGCCACCCGAGATCAATCGATAGCGCAGAACGAGAGTGTGGGGTCTTCTCGTCCCATTCACATTGATAAAGCACAGAAAATGGTTGAGCAGAAACAAGAACAACAAATCTGTTCAGTTGAAACAACAAAAATCAACTCAACTAGAACATGGAAAAAACAGTTAAGCTGAAGAAGAAAAATTCCAGTAGAACAATGAACATAACACGTTAAATATAGGTGTTCGATTGAATATATCATCATTAAATGTCACCATCTAACGTCATCAAAGCGTACAGTCCAAGCAGACGAACTTTTGGAGAAGCGCGTTTAAACTCTCAATCGCGAACCGCGACTGTAAGTCAGTAACGAAACGCAAGAAACGCGTTTTTTACTCAGAATTCTCACTTGCAGAGCGTCAAAACTTCAATTCTGAGAGTTTAAACGCTGAGGATTGGAGTTTTGACGCTCTGCAAGTGAGAATTCTGCGTAAAAAACGCGTTCCTTACGTTTCGTTACTGACTCATAATCGCGGTTCCCGATTGAGTGTCTAAGCGCGTTCCCCCAAAAATTTGTCTGGTTGCGAGCTGTCGAGCATAACAGCTCCTTTTTGCTTTTATTTCGGCATATTGATCATTGCAAGTGTATTTGACTACTCGCATACTATCCATAAGAAATGGCAATCTCATTATTTCGAGGGTCAAATCTTCCTTCTAAAATAAAAACAGTTGTTTAAAACTTTTCACGATGAGAAGAATATACCCAGCTTACATTTTGACCCGATATCGCCATTTGTTAGGAAGCTAAAGAATGAATTTGAGTTCAAGAAAAAGACGAAGAGTGAACACTGAATTAGTCGTCAATATCGGCTATTTATAGAATGGATGTTTTTGTTAATCGAAACAAAGGTGGCCAACGACTAACAAACACGAATAGAGCGCTCATGAAAAGAATATCAAGGAAACGAAATTCAATTGTTTTATATCTTCAAGCAGTTTTTTTTTGTTAAAAATATATTAAACATTGAGAGCTGTTCAAACGCTGTAATTGAGAATAAAAAGTAAAAACGAAAATCCATTTGAAAGCACTGTGACGAAACCTGTCCTTTAAGCAATCAATTCATTCAGCAAAAAAAAATAAAATAAAGTCTTTTTTAATCAAGCCTCTAGATAGATTATTGCCGGACATATCGAATAATCGATTGTTTTACATTCGCAAGTTTACTATCGAAATCCAATAGCAGTGTTTCCGAACATGCGAAGCACGAGTTAGTTATTCAACTCTTTGTAAGGAGCTTCAGATCAAATCGTTCGAGTACGATCATGCGTTCACAGTCAGAGCGTCTCTTAACCAAGAAAAGCAAATCACATAATGTTGTCCTAAAATCGTTTAGGTCCATCAAGACTGTCGCACTTATTTCTCGATTACATCCAACATACACTTCTATTGACTTTAAATATAATTATCTCTTATTATTATTATTATTTTTTTATTACTGTTAAAATCAATTTCAAGATTTGACTTTGTGAACGAAAAAGACTCGATTAGCGCCCCAATCGCACTAATCACATCATACGAGCTTTTCTTTCTGTCACTTTTACGATGCGTAGCTCTACGGACTAGTGACTACGTATAAGCGTTCTACTTTCGCATCATGATAACTACATGGATTCGTTCGTATTTTGCTTTTAATAAGAAAATTATTCACGCACGAACTTGATTTCACCTATTTAAAAGCTAATCAAATAGTCACTTGGATTTCTATGTGACTACAGTCGCTGTACAGTAGATACAATGAAATAAACTATATTACATAAAATACAATCACTGCTATAATATTTTGATAAAGAATATCACTACTGAGTCAAACAAATGAACTGTTCTATACCTACCAATATACAATCATTAATGTAGTTTTCTTCGTATTCACTTTCTTCTGAAACTGATTTTCATGTTACACATCGTCAACTGATATTCAGGTCTTTTTTTAAATAAATGAGTGTCAAACGTAGGATGTACGCGAAAAGACTTTAAAAAATATAGTAATTTTCTATTAAGTTTTATTTAAATCCAACATAACTTGTACTTCTATTTAGAACACCAGCTTAAGTGCTGACATGGACAAATCACACTGGAAAGTAGAACACACAGCGAGATTTTGAATACACATACTACAGATTATACATTTAGTTAGCATAATAGCACAGTAATATAAAAAGAGAGGAAAATATATAGAATGTCTATTGACGAGCTGATGGTCCAACGCCACCAGTGCCACGTCCAGCTGGTCCTCCTCTTGCACCGCTACCGCCGCCACTGCCGCCACCACCAATTCCACCTCGGGTTGACCATGGTCGGCGAGTGCCCGAAACTGAAAGCAATCAATTAAAATAGTTTGAACACTTTGCATAATCGACTTACTAGTAATAAAAGGACGTGTTCGACCCGTAGTACCACGAGCTATTTGAGCTGATCCACCAGCACCAAGCGTTGTAATTGATTGCACATCGTAAACTATTGGTAAAATATCACGTCGCTGATCAGCTGTTTGCTCAGCAGTAGTTATATTAGTTGATTCGGTTATTGTTGTTGTTCCAGCCGTTGTATCAGCATTGGTAACAACATTTATTAATGGTGCACCTGCATTATTCGATGAAACTCCACCATCTACTGTTTAGAACAAAATAGGATAAAAATTTTCAACGAAGCAAAAACAAGCACATCAACTTACATTGGCCCGTCGAGGTTGTTTCTTCCATAGATGTATTCATTGCGTCATTCTCAGCAGATATCTAAATAAGATTTTCGTTTTGGTTTAATAATCAAACACGAAATTTTATATTATACCATTATTGTATCTGTTCGTGTCGTACTCATGACATCTAAGAGAGAAAGTTTATTTTTGCTGTTTGAGTATTACTCATTAGAATACTCACTTGTTTCAATAATTTCTTGTTGCTCCTTAAATATATATATAGATTATAGAAAGTCGAAATTTATGTTTAAAACAAAGATTTACTTGAATGGGAATCGAGTGTTGTTGTTGTTGTTGTTCTCGTACTTGCGGTTCAACATGAGCAATCAATGGAGAAGTCTATAGAAATTTACAAGATTGAAACGACACTGTTCTTATTCAATCAATAATAGTGGAAAAAAATCAAACACCATTCCAATCAAGAGAGAGAGTATCAGTCATTTATGGACTCTGATGAAAGTCAGACAAAAATGAAAAACCTTCAAATTCGATATTGAATTGAGATATTCTTGTCTTAAACCTATTTGTGGACAGCATATGATATTCAAAAGAAGATTTACACAACTGAAATGATCTATAGAGAAAACTATCTTCGGATATATTCGTATATAGTTCGCTAATGTTTTTTTAAAAGAATTCTAACGTTTTTCTTACATTATTGTTCTCATGTCTAGTGATTAGTCGTTGATGCTATTATTTAGAATTTATTCTATTTATAGAATTAACATAGAAATCGATATTTACTTCGGTTTCTGGTTTCGATCGTTTAAGTGTAGATTCGGTTGGCCTAAAATAGACGTTTAAATAATTATTCTAGTTGAAAATTGTGATTTATAATTACTTATGATCATTATCATCAGGTCTTGTACGTTTCATTAATAGATTAACACCAGCTGCTGTTGTTAATTGAGTTGTTGTTGGATGTTCAACTGGAGTTGTTACTTCTATTTCAATTAGATAAAAAAAGAAAATAATTCGATTGAAAAATAATTTTCTTTAACATACGTGTAGTAGTTGTTTCTGTTGTAGTTGTACCCGTCCAAAGCGACGCACTTGTAGTTGTTGATGTAGCTGATGCTGTCATTGGTATTGCTACACCAATTTGACGACCACTGGATGGAGCCATTGGAGCAACACGAGAAATAACTGGTTCTCTAGTTAACAAAAAATATTTCATTAGAAATAAACATAACAAAACGGCAGGAAGAAAAACGAACTGTGTCATCGGAGAAGCAAATGCTTGAGGTCGAGCTGCTTTCGATGAAACATCTTCTGACTGTTTGCTTGTTGATATAGTAATTGTGCTCATTATTGTTGAGGACTAAAAAAGAAAAATTTACTTGAAAGAAAAGTTTCCTATGAAAATTTCATACTTTATTTGGTGCCGTTAATTCGTCGATTTTTTTTCGTAAACGTACTATTTCTGCCATATGTTCATTAGAATCAATATTATCAAATAATTGTATAATATGTTTAAGATCATTGATTTCAGTTTCATAAGCTTGCCGAATATTATCAACCATTGAGTGAATCTCTAGAAAAATAAAAACGAATATTCTTTTTTTTATAGAAAATTTCAAACTAATATTCAAACCATTGAGATCATTTGATATACGGGCTTGTTTTGCACGTGTTAATTCCGTGGTCATTTGAGACATGCGTTTTTGTTGAGATGTTATTGTCGTACGTGCCATGACAAGAGCATCACGAAGTTTATTCATTTTTTCAGATAATTCAGCTGATAATGAACGATTCTGAATTAAATTTAACGTGTTTTAAGTTAGAAAACAAAAGAGCGATGTTTGTTTTTTGAACAATACTTTATTGACTTCTGGTGCAACTTCAGTTGTAGGTGGAACCTCTGTTGTGCCTGCGCTCATCAGTTCATCGGCATCGGTTGCGGGCGTTGTTGTCGTTGTGGCAGGAGCCGATGGGTTTGTTGCAGCTGCAGCTACAGCACTTGATCGATATTTAATCGCAATATTTCTTAACTAATAGAAGAAAAGAGATATGAAAGTTTGATGAAGTTGTTTTCATTGAGAAACAAACTTTAGCATTGTTTTGTTTCAATGCTTGATTGTCGAATTCAATTTGTTTTAAACTTCCTTTGAGATCATCGATTTCAGCTCCTTGCCGTTCTCTTTAAATTAAAAAAGAAAAGACAACGATTCTAGATATTTCAATAATACAATAAAGAATGTTTTAGACGATGGATGATATCGAAGGGGATGCAACAAAACGCTCGTATTCCGAAAGTCCAGCGGGAGTAAAGCCGAAAAGTACTATTTTGGTTTTACGTAGGGAAATTGATTCTCCACTTCGAAAAGAACGTTTACTTCATATATCCTATCGTTTTTTAACTGTAATAAAAGCGAATCTTTTAACGTACAATTCCGCTGTTTTGAGAGTTAATTTGTTTTGGTTTGCAGATGCTTGTTCTTCGGATTCTTTAATTTGATTATTTAACAGTTGTTTTTCTTGATTGAGCTGTTCAATAGTTGTTTGAAATAGTTGATTTTTTTGTTGAATATTTTCTTTTTCTTGTTCGCATAAATTGCATTTCTCTTGTAGATCACTTATTTGCTGTTGATCATTGTCAAAGCGTTCTTGTAACGTTTGTAATGATTGATTTTTTAATTTAAGTTCGTCGATCATCTGTTGATCATTTATATATGATTGTTCTAATTTATTACTACGTTCAGTTAAATGGCTAATTTCCAATCGAATACGTTCGAGATCATCGGTTAAACGAGTATTTTCAACACGAAGATAGCTAGAAAAAAAGAGAACTCGATGATCTTCAGACTTCCGATTTTTTCAATTGTTTTTACTTGTTCATTGACAGTATTGTATTCCATGTTTCATTCACTGTCGAATCAGTTGTTGAGGCATTGGCTTCACTTTCTTTGGCAGCTAAATGTGTTGATAACTGAAATAAAAAGGAAACGATTGGTTAGATTAGTTTGGTCGTTGTTGTATTGTTATACTTTAATCATTAGAGAATGCTGTTCAGTATGTTTTTGTTCGAGTTCAGCAAAGCGTTGCTCGAGTTGTTGAGTTATGTCTTGTTGAACTTTTAGCATGTCATCCTTTTGCATGATGGTTGTTTCATACTGTTGAATTTGTTCGAGAAATCGTTCATTGTCAGTTTGTAACGACATCATTGTTTGTGAAAGTTCATTATGTTGTCTTTCTAATTCACTATAGTTTGCTTGTTGCTGTTCAATGGTTGATGTCAACTGAAAATGATTTCATTGATTTTATTTATTTGAAGAAAAAAAATGAGAAAATTACCTGAATAATGTTTTCTTTTAATTGTTCATTTTCATCGCGTGCTACTTCGATATTTTGTATTTGTTGTAGAAGTTCATTTTTTTCGTTGCCTATCTGTTCATTGCGTTCATTTGATTGTAACAACTAGAATGAAGTTTACGCTGAATTTATCCGTAGGCAGAGGACTGATATTCTTACTTCAGCTTGATGTTGCTCATTTATTGTTTGAATGCGTTCGTTTAATGAACGAATATTTTCTTCATTTTGAGTAACAATGGATTGATGATTAACAATATCTAAATATGATTTCAAAATGTTCAATTATGAACATGCTAGAAATAGCTTTTGCTAATTTATCGAAAGGATGCGACAAGTGGGTGTAACTTCACTGCGTGGACCCAACGAAATACCGAGAGAATTCAAAATTTCTATCTGCATCAAACAGGTGTTAACAAGCGAGTGAATACACCGAGTTATGGCTGAGAGCTCGGTTATTCAAATAATCGCCGTGCGAGCTTTTCGTGTTTTCTTAAACATTTCTTATGTCAAATCATCGAAAACTCCTAATTCTTTACCTTGTTTAAGTCGTTCGATTTCGTTTTCATAATTATTCGATTTTTCTACAAACTCCTAAAGAATAAATTCTTCACAATACAAAAAAGAACCAGAAATCTCCAATCGAATCATACTTGTTTGACTTTTTCAAGTTCATCGATTGCCTTTTGTCCGTTAGCATTCAATTGATTGACATTATCAGCACTGGACTGAATTAATGTTTGTTTTACTAGAAGAGAAGTTTTTTAAAAGAATCAAAATGAAATGTTTTTTTTTTGCTATTCCTACATTCTAATTCATTATTAGCTGCATCAAGTTTAACTCTAAGCATTTTCAATTCTTTTTCATAATCACCCAGTTGTTGTTCAAAATCTATTCAAAAACGAGAATTCACTCGACAAAAAACAAAATCTTCTTTTTTTTAAACAAACCAGTCTTTTGATATGTATTCGAATTTAGTTTTGTTTCTATATCGCTAAGCTAAAAACAATGAGAACAGTTAAAATATTTTAATTAAACGATAATTTTTTTACCTGTTTTTGTACTTGCTCAGCTTTTTCTTTTTCTGCAGCAAATTTCGTTCGTGTTTCTGCATGATTTGATTTTTCTTGTTGTAAGTTTTGTATTACTTCATCTAATCGCGATTGATATGTACGCTCGACTAGTTCTTTTTCATGTTCATTTTGACGAAGTCTTTCGTTTAATTCGTCATTTTGTTTTGTAAGATCATTTATTTTAGCTTGAAACATAGCTTTAGTTCTTTCTTTTGTAAATTCAGCTAAATTCTATTGGAAGGAAAATTTAAATTCAATTATAATTTCTTAGAAAAAAAACTATTGTTTTGCATCTATTCTTACTTGAAGTTTTTCAATAACCGGCTGAATTTGTTCATTTTTGACGATTTCACTTTTTAATAACATGCATTCATTTTCAATTTGTTCCTGTTTTATTGAATCAAATTTACGTTCGTTTTCCAATGTGTTTAAACGGCATTCTAATGAAGATTTTTCGTCTTTCAATTGGCGTAATTCCTAGGGCAATATCAATTGTTTTAATTTAGAGATTCAAGAAAACACAATAATATGTACTAAACTAGGACTAAGTGAATATAATATCCGATTTCGATTACTTTCCATGAAATTCATTTTCATAGAAAACAAATTTCAACGAAGATAATTAATATCTGATGCTATTTTTCAAAGACGAGGGCTATCTTCAGATACGAAACATCACGAATAGAAGTGTCAGGGTTCCCAGGAGCGGACACTCTTAAATCTTAATCGCCAAGGAAATCTGGTGAAAACTGTTCAATGAGTATTTCTGTCAAGTTTGAAACTAATCACGCGAGAAAATTGGCTATCATATAGTCTCGTGGCATGATTTTGGGTTATGCGTCCAGTAACATACGGACCAATTTCATTTGTCGAAGTCGAATTACGATTGCTGTAGAGAATTCCCCTCCATAGTAACTATTCGCCAAAAAATCAAATAATAGAAAAGCTTCCTCTTAGACAGCATCTTTCAGAATCTTCTTTGCCAAGGACTTTTCTTCGGTTTGGCCTTTGATCTAAAACTAAGTAAACTGAATCTGAGCAAGTATTATCTATAGAATACGACAGTGAAAATCCGAGCGCCCTTTGCACTACATATTGAAACGCTTTTGAATATTACTGTTAAAACACTGAAATATTGTTGTTCTTGTTTATTTCTAATTTGAGCCAACATGGTATGTCTTTCTTGCCAACCGTTAATTTCCGTTCTCAAAGAAGCAATTGTTAATCTATTTGTGGCTTGTTCATCATTGATTAGACTTAGCTAAAACACAATGATAAAATTTATCTACGAACGACAATAAATAATTGCAAAATACTTTTTCATTTGTTTGTTCAACTTCAGTTCGTGCTGTTAAAAGTTCATATTGAATCGAACGCACTTTTTCATTTGATGTTCTACGAAAAACAATTATCTTTTTAATTAAAATTTAAATGCAGATTATTCTAACCTGATAAGATCATCTTTTTCATTAGCTAATTGTGTATTTTTCTTTGTTAGAGCATCGATTTTTTCTTGTAAACGATTCACTTGATCTCGTAGATTTTCTACTTGATGACAATCAACTATTGGGTTCGTTGATGAAGTCTAAAAGAGAATGAATGATTTATCGAAAAATAAGAAATTTCAATATACAGATTGTGATGATGATGAACGAGAAACTAATAAACGGAGAAAATCTCGTTCTTGAATTAGTGATGCCGTCTAAGAAAAAACAAGAAGAAAAAAACATTTTCTTTTGTGAAATTTAATGCAAACTTGTGTTTCTAATGAATCGAACTGATTTTTTGTTTCTTTTAATTTTTGTTGTTGTTGTTGATGTTCTTTTTTGAGTTCATCAAATCTTGTTCGATTTAGATCCTCATCGTCATTATTGTGTTGTGCACGCATTTCACGCACAAGTTTATCTAATTTTTGATTTACATGTTGAAGTTCAGCCACATTTCTAATTAAAGATAAAAATTAAATTAAAGAAAGCTCGATACGAAAAACAAAACTGAACTATTCACCTAAATGTTAATGGTACTTCCTGATTTGGATCATATTCGGCAGACGTTTCACGTTCTGATGGACGATTTCCAGTACGTAATTCTTCGATTTCAGCAAGAAGTACTTGAATCTATTGATTATAAAGAAATGTATCAACCGAAGTTACTCTAGCAACAGTTTCGAAAATCTAAAGCGACTCCTCGTCTCCGGTGGTTAGTGTAGAAAAGAATACTCGCGTTCAATGAAAGAAAATCATTACTAGCGGGTAAAAAGCCTAGAGTAGATCTCACCTGTCGGAAATCTAGTAGAAAAACGTTTTTGGAAATCTCTCGCACGATTATAGTGAACTCGTACGGATTAAATTCAAGAAATCGAGATTTCTCTAACCTTTGTAGCCAATGATTTATTATCATTAATTAAGAATTGATTTTCGCGTTGTATATATCGATAATTTTCAATGCTTTCACCTGATAAATGTTGTAATTCGGACAATTCCTTAATGAAAAAAAGACAAACAATAACGACAATTAGTTATCTTCTTTTATCGTACTTTTCTAGCTTCGTTTAATTCACTGGTTAATTTAGCAATGACTTCAAATGATGCTTCATAATCTTGTTTTTGTCTTCGAAGTATTGGCGCTGCTTCTTTAATCATCTAAATAAGAATTTCAATTAAATTTTTCAATTAAATTTTCACTCTATTTACAGATGAAAGTTGTTCATAACCAAAACGAAAACGTTCTTTGCCTGTTAGTTCCAATACAAGTGCACTTTTCAATTGACGACATTCCGAACAATTCTAATAGAATAAAAGAAAGTACACATCTTCATCCTTGGTCCCTATTACCGTTGTTGACGTTGGAGTTAGTGTTGAATCACTGGAACGAATATGACTTAGTGTTCCATCAAGAAAATTTGTCAATTGAGTTAGATCAGCACCTAAAAATATAAATTTTCTGTTAGCTTTATCTCTGAACCTATTAGAGATGAACGTTTATAAGTAGATTAGAAAATATGTTTTATTGTAAAACGGACTTTTTGCAGAATAATTGCAACTTATGAGACAGAGAGAAGACAGGACAGTATTTTTTAAAGACTGAGATCGAGATTATAGTTGTCCAGAGGTTACTTGATCCTATTCTCTGAAACTACTTACCTTTACTACGAATGGATTCGAGTAATTGTGTTGTATTATCTAGTTCATCTTGTAATCGACGGATTGTTTGTTCTAAATAAATGAAAGTAAATCTTCTTTCAAATCAGTACTCAACCAAATAGAAGTTTTTTTTTGTGTACTCAAAAAGTGAGTACACTCTAGAATCGGTCAGTGTGCCCGTCCGTCCGTTTACACGATAACTTTCGAAAGGAGAGTTAGATCATGATGAAATTTTCTACACAGTTCAACCTTATCAATGTCTCAGTCGAGTTCGAAGATGAGAAGGATCCGTCAAGAAATGGTTGAGTTATCGAAAAAATTGTCATTATTGACAAGGCCATCCCTGAGGAGGAGTACAGGAATTTTTCAAAAAAACTTTTTTTCCTCAGAATTATCCACAACATATATAAATCGACTCAGTTTTTAACGCTGATTTTGAATCGGATATTAGTTTTGAAAAAAATCGTAGTTTTTTAACGAAACATTGACTGAAAAAGGTCTCAAAATACACAAAAACTGCATCTAGAAACCAAATTGCCTAGATATGTTTCAGATGACCAGCAGTTTGGGAGTTTCTCAAATGCCTAGTTTTGTAGCTAGTCAAAAAGACTATAGAAAGGTAAAAAGCCGAACTCGATAGCTATTACTATTGATGATTGATTATGAAAATACTGATGCCTGTACCTATCATATATCTCTTATAAATTCATGAGGTTGCTTACGATCGTAATCCTGCTAGATACAAACACAAAAACATTCAAAAATAACTGTTCTTATCCAGTTTTCGAAGCTGAACACGAATCTGAGCTCACTTTCTGTGATCTCTAAAGATATTATATCACGCTGAGAGTAGAGTCAGTGATCAGTGGATAGAGTTGCATACAGTGTGGTCCATGCTAACGTAGCATGCCTGTATTTTCTCCTTGTAATTTAGTGAGAAGGGGTGTATCTTGATGAGATCTATGCCTTATAGAAAAAAATGGATGTACATTTTCGCTTTTTGAAGTACACATAACAATCGGATGCAAATCCGATGTTTCCGCATTTATTAATGATAGGCTTGATCGTCCTTCAGATAAGCAAAAATATCTTGCTATCTTGAAAAAATTTTAATTTTACAGATGCCAATCGGAGCAATAAAAATACATATATATATATATATATATATAGAAAAAATATAGTAAAAATTATTTTAATCAAGAAAAACTATTCAATCAATATTCTCGTCCATGTAGGAGTACTTTTAATATTCTAACGTGATTGACTAATTACACATATTATAGATCTATCCGAACATTAACACTTATAGAAATTAATAATCAAAATTAATGTGAAAACATTATAAAATAATGATACAAAAAATTGCTTTTTGTCAAATAGACTATTAATATTATTGGGAGGCACAATGTACAGAGGCGAGGCCGCCTGTTTATATCTAATACGAAATATTCAATTTTAAAAGTCAGCTTTTTCAAGTTTATTGACCATATTTGATATTAAAAATGAAATTTTCCCAGTGATGAATTAGTAATTGAAAATAAAAATTCAGTCATTTTCTGCTTAATGATATTCAGAGAAGTAACATAGTGTGATAGAAAAGATGTAATAGTAAATATTTATTAGTAGTTGATATTTTGAAGAGATTGACGATCGTAAAAATAGAATTTATTTTTCAATTTCTAAACACTCGATTGATTTTACTTTCACATTGCAGAATTCAATTCGTAAGATAAATATTTGCTAATAAACTAACTACGAATTAAGATATGTGTTGTGATATTAACACATTCATAGTTTTTGTTTTGCAATGAATCAAACCACAACAGCAAAAAATCGGATTCTTTCCTGTGTTCTTTTATGATTTAGTCAAAAAATGGTAAGTCAAGGTAAATGAACGATGTCCACCGCTGATAACATCAATCGCCATTACACGCTTCAAAGTAAGGAAAACCTTGAATTAACTTAGAACTTGTTTATAATAGCGTAATATTCGAGCTTCGACTAACATTGGCTCGCTCTTCAATATTTTAGTTGAAATAAATCTTTTTATTTCAATATTGACTGTGAAGTCATCTCTGATGTTCATTACAATATTCAATCAAGCCTAATAACATCTACAAATTCTGTAGTATCCACTACACATTTATCGAACTGTATTTCTAATTTTCGAAAAGCAATTAAAAAATGGTTCACATACGATCAAAACAAATACTAGTCGTATAAGAGCAGTTCGCCTTTGTTTTATTCGATAAAATTGTCATAGTTTAATGGATGAATGCCTAAATTCAGATATAGCCCTGAATGTCCTAAGCAGTCCCTATTATGACAATCCTTTTCTATTGATTGTTAGTACATTCAGTACACCTATATATCTATTCTTAACCGCTTCTATGGGCCCATGAAGGAAAATTTGGCTAAGCCAACGTCATTATTATCAAAAGAGACCTTGATGATATTTGCCTTATTTAGCTTCTATTATTCATAATCCAAATAGTCATGTTATTAAACATTACTGAATAATACAAAAGCAAGATAAAAATCAGTGACTCAGAACAAAAAAGTGCAATGTTTTCGGGCCAGAACTAGTATATATTTACCTAAGGGGATAAAAAAACGCTTTAAGGCTATGTCATTTGATTGAGATAAACAGAAATATTTTCATATATTGTTATTCGAAGTAATGAGACTAATCTCTAAATTGTTTGATTTCCTATTGACTTTATAATAACGAAGCAACTTTTTTTATGAATAGTATCGTCAACACGTTGATTTTATACAAATACAACGAATCATGAAACTCTTATGCTTGCTTGCTTAATTAATCATTTTTGGGTTAAATCAAATATAGATAAATCAAACTTCATACTATCAGCAATTCCGATCTGTGGTTTTCATCAATCGAAAAAGAAGAACCTCGGTCGTATTTCGCAGTGAAATGTTCTTGGAATGAAGCGTCTTTTTTAAGAGATGATGAATTTCGAACACTTTTGTCTCATTTTAAATCAAGAGAAACAGTCATCTGCAGTTCTTCTCGTTCAATAATGCTTTTATAAAATACCCCTGCATAGCTAAGCTATTCAAAATAAGGTTTTGATTGAATAGAACATATTTCCAATCAATGGAAACGAATTGTAAGTCTGCAAAGTAATATGTGCCTATATTTTCACCTATTTAAATTGTGAAAAATTCAATATCGTAACTGATAAAAGAAATATTTCAAAGTTAAGAAGAATATATTAATTATAACGAGGCTGTTCTATGTTTTGTTGATTTATAATTTCATCATGTACATTAAGGTAACTTCAAGGTTGGATGAGCACGTCATCATATATTTTTCAAACATTTAATCAAAAATTTCTCAATGATGAATCTTCAATATGGACTGCGATCTATCTGTCAATCAGAAAACAAAACTATGCGCACTTCATATCAAATAAATCAATTTTTCTTCAATAACATCGAGTGTGTAATATTCATCTACACATGTTGTATTACATAGAAATTTCCAATTTAATTATTTTAAGTTATCTACAAAATATTTTTCAGTGTAAAGATAAACATTACCGAGTAGCAAGATTGGATTGTTTTTGTTTCTAAAATTCATCATTCTAGAGGGTGTGTAATATAAATCTCCTATGAATTTCGCAGACCGTTAAATGATACAAAGACAAAAAGATATGATTCATGCAAAAATTTCAAAACGATTAGATGAAATCAAAACTATAAAAGAGTTAAATGAATCTAGAATATGTTTTCTTTTATTAATACATTAATTATTGCAAATGTTGATTTTTTACTTCGCTTATTTTGAAAAATATCTTTAATGAAATGCAGTTCATTATCATTTCGATTCATCTGTTGGTCTAATTAAAAACGAAATGACAAGTAAAATTATTCTTCCAAATTTTACCTTCAGTAGTATATATATATTCGTTTCAACTTATGTGCTCTGTGTTATCTATTATTTATGTCATTTTTTATTACACGCGTCTTGCCATGAAGACAACATTTTTATTTCTCACCATTGATCAAGTGTACGGAATCCTTGATGAAAAAAGCGCCGAGAAAAATTAAACTGTGATTTTTATAGTTAATGACGGTGCATTTCAAGCGTGGCCAATTTCGAGACGACCAAGGCTCTCAAGGCACATAACGAAGCTGACTAAAATCATCAAAGATATCATAGATATTGATGACATGTAATATACAAGATGAATCCTGCCAAATAAGTGTGTAGGCAGCCAAGCAGCCGAATAAAAATTATTTTTCTATTCTAAAATATTGTACCTTACCTAGTGATAGTTAACAATCAATTTCTTTTTCTCCGTCTTAATGAGAAAGTTGTCCTTGAGAGTGTAATATAATGCGATAAAGCGACAAAAAAATTCTCTCTATTTGATAAGATCACTGTATCTATGCACAAATACGTCCTTATTTAATAGAATTTTGCCTATACTCTGTATTGTTTTCTATACAGTTTCTGTGATGCTGATTACAAAAAATAATATCAATTATCATAAGAGAACAACAATAAATTCAATGGCTATAAGTTGAGTTCACAAAAAGAGATCGATCGCCGATTTGACAAATCAATTTACTTATTATGAATAAATTCTTACGCACAGACTAATGTAAACGTGATTCATACTAAAATAGGTCGATTTTGATCAAATTATAAACAGTATTGAAATTTTCATTTCATGAGACTTATTAATAAATTCGAGTTGACTTTGATAGATAAAATAACGCATGTATCATAAAGCCTTCGCAATGATGTATCAACTAACAAGGTATTTTCTTGCGTACGAATAGACAAATTCGGTTTATTTCAATAACATGATACGCTCGATAGATAAATTTGATCGCTTATTAAATTTGCTACTGAATTTATACATACAGAAAAAAAATATATAATTGAGAGAGAAAAAAAGGTGCTTTTTTTCATTTAAAAAAACGATGACGATCATCAAAAGTAATGTTGACTACCAACTGGACTTCCTACTTTTTTCCTATTGGTTTTTAGATTTCATGGCCATGCATCGTCACGTAATTAATTTCACTCTTGATGATTATACACGAAATACTGATACATAGCTGCGCGCCATATCACTATCAAAACATGTTTTTCGAAGGTAAAATTTTTCTTTTTTTTTGCGCCAATGGGCATGCCTGAATACATATACGGACGGGTCTGACTTTAACCTACGCAACTCTCTGATAGTGCTACGCTTTTCAACCATGAAACGAGTAAAAGAAGATATAAAAGCAAGAGCTACTCTCATTTTTCGTCAGTCGTATAACAAAACAGTGTAGTGAAGTACACTTTTATTAATCCCAATCAAAAGATGTATTCAGGACCTAATATCGCACAACCATCTGGGTAAATTAGTCACTTTAATAGAAATATTCTTTTTGTATCTAAAAATTATCATTCAAATTTGCAGAGGAGCAGCTCGAACTACATTACCAGTAATCGGAGCTATTGTATGTGGTGGCCTACTTTTACTTTTACTGGCTGCTACAATAATTCTAGCCTTGATTCCAATTTATTTAGCATCAAAATCGGTTACATTAAACACCAGTAAGTTATTGGTTTATGCGGATATTATCTAATCATACTGTATTGTAGACTCAAAAAGTTCATTGGTAACAACGTATCTCAACACTGACGCTGGAAGTGGACGACGACGACGAGATACTGATAATGGTGGAAATATTGGAAGCTACGCTGGTGGTAAATTTGATACTACCTCTAACACAATGGTTCAAGAGAAAGTACGCTCTTAAGATTACTTTTTATATTCAGACATTGAACCATATCAAAATGATGATGTTAGTGAAAAATAAGTTAGCCCTTAACAAGAAAATCTCGAATTAATTAAACAGATTATTATTTTTCAAATCTAAATTTGCAATTTATATTCATTGATTCTTTATCAGCTTAGAACTTTCTTAAAAATAAGATCGATAGATTTCCTTCGAGTTTCTCTTTTATTTCATACACTTATTTCTAGATTAACCTATAATTTTTTTTATTTTAGTTCAAAAATATTTTATTGTCAAATAAGAAAGTCTCTGATATATTGAGCTTTGCCTGCCTGGTTGTTAATATAAATGCTAAAAAACGTCGTTAGTAAGTTATTAGTATATTATTCAAATCAGTTCCTCAGTAAAATATATCTTTCTAGCGCATTTGCGAAACGTGCAACAACAACTGTCATAGCGTGCTCATTTTACATCCAATATATCAGTAGTTGCATCTCTACTAGCTGTCAAACAGGCGCTGGTACTGCCTGTACATCGTTGCTTCAGAACGGTTTAACACCAAGCAAATTTGACTTTTCTAATATTAACATCCTTAAATCGGACGGATCACTGTGGATAACAATTAATAGACTTCGATTTACTGGCTTTCAATTTCCTCCCCAAATCCGTAAGATAACTTCATTTTCGATAACTAATATTTTATCCATTGCTATGTTCCCTTTAGTTCCCGGAAGAGGAGGAGGCAATCCTACAACACCGCCAACCGTCCCTGTAACGCCAACAACTACTTCACCTACACCTACATCGAACACGGGTTAATATTTTCACTACTTACCACTATCAATTGACTGCTTATCGAACGTTTCGGATAATGTCCGGATTTCTGTTTTAACCACATCCCTTTCTATTTTAACACAAAAAAATATCATTCTTTTAATATCAAAGTACATCACACTAACCCGAAATAACTTTAGCTAACAATTCATTTTTTTCATCATATTTCTCAGTAATTGATAAGTTCTTTTTTAATAGTTCATCTATCTGATTCTATTTAAAAAATAAAGAAAAAAAATAAAACTTGATTCTGTTTTATCGCACAAGACTACTTTTAATGATTGGATCGTTTTATTTGATAATAATTGTTGATTTTCCATTTGACGTACAATTCGCTGAAGATCAATTTGAAGCTAAATCAAATATTTCAAAAGCAAAAATCTCTGATAGGCACATTCCTTTCTGGTTCCACTATACTTGTTCGATTCGTTGTGTTTTTTCACGTAATTGACGATCAAGATTCAGTATTGACTCATTTTTCTCATCAATACCCATGTCTAATGAGCGTTTCTGCATAGAATAAAAAAATGTTTAAATTTCACACGCATATTTGTTTTTCATTTGCGAAACAGGAACTACATACTTGTGCTTCTAATTGTCCCTCGGTTGATTCGTATTGTACAGTCAATTGCATTATTTTGGTTTGTTGATCAATAGCTAATTTTTTACTTTCAATCAATGATTGTTCTAATGTTAGTAATTGTTCACTATACAATTGTCGTTCTTTATTCCATAGTAATTCTAAACTCTAGAAAGAAAAAGAGAATAAATTGTACGTATGAAAAATTTTGTTTATTATTTTACTTGGAGTTGAGAGCTAGTATTTTCAAGTTCTTGTAAACGAGCAATTGTAGAACTATTTGTTTCATGTACTTGACGATTTTCTTCATCTAATGATTCACGTTGTTCTATGACGGAAAGAAAATTAATTTAATTGAGGCATCAAAAGTTTCTCGACGATGATAATTAGGAATAATAGTGTAAAACATTGAAATAGTAAAAAGGATTCTGTATCGATACTGTGAGTTTATCTAGTGGAACAAATAATGTTAAGTCAAGTGGACTGATGATCGAAAGAATATGTTTGCCTTTGTTTTGTATAAAAACTGGCTTTATAGTAGAGCATAGCTTATCGGGCATTCATTAAGTTCGATATACAAAATATCGTTTACCTATTTCTATTGAGAAGAAAGATATAAAGAAAAATAAGATCAAGCTGATTCACCGGGCCAGTGATGTGCCATTGGTACACAGCTAAACATTATTGACAACGATATCATTATCTTAAATGAATTTCGGAATTTTCCGATTCGAGAAATCAATTTAGGGAAATAGCTGGATTTTGTGGAAAAAAATAAGCTAGTAATTTTCAGAAAACTGAATCTAGAGGAGTTTTTAAAACACGATAGTCGATTGTTTTGAAAAGTGGGAGGCCTTAAAAATTTGACAGAAAGTATCTCATCTTATTTTTCGACAGAACCTGAACGATCAACATTAAATTTATGGATTTACTGCCAGGAAGTAGTGCAAAACTCTGGCAGAAAACCTCACAGATTTTCAATTTTTGGGAGGAATAGTCCTCTCCGTAATTGACAAGATTGTTCTCAAAATTTGTTTTCTTACAGATAATGTATTTTACAGTGTACAATTATTCTAGCTTGATCGGTAAATTCGAAAACACCACCATCCAATAGACACATGTCTATAGCGGTAATGCGCTCTACTAAAGGCCAATGCACTATTGATCACCGTGACATCACTATTCATAAATTCTTCTTTTCTCTCGCTGTAGTTTCGATGGTCTATCGCAACCTATGACGACGAAAAAAGCTTTAAAAACTGCTCACTGACAAATGCATACAGATAGTATTGTGACTAGAATATTCAATGGTGTTCACAGGACTGAAAAAACAACACTGTCGGAAACGATGTTTACTCTAATGAGGAAATATCGATTAGTTTTCAACAACACCCTAATCTGTTAATAGTCTTCAAAAATTAAAAGCTTTTAAAACAATGAACTGATTTCATCTAAAGTACTTCCACGAATTTTTTCAAGTTATAACTTCATCTTATTTACCTATGCAGCTTTTCTTCTTACTTCAAGTAATGAAAACGTACGATAATACGCGTAACCTTTATATTAAGATCGGACTATGAATGATTCCAATCATAATATTCTTCCGAGTAGGAACAAAAGGTCTCTATCAACAAAATAAATGACTCACTTCTCAATTCAAAATTTTCTTGCTCTTTTTCACTGATAGAATTTTTCAGTTGTTCGCGTTCTGTTGCTAATTGTCGAACTTGCTCCATTGTCGTTTCCTATTCAAAACATAAAAATTAATTAAATCCTTAAACTAAAATCTAAACAAACCAATTTTGTATTAAGTTGTTGTTCATCTTTTCGAATAGTTGATAATTGTTGTTCAATATCATGCGATGTTTTTTCTATTTAAAATAAAAAATTTATTTTCTATTTAATATTGAAAATTTACACGAACGTAATTGCTCATTTTCTGAACGTAATTGACTTTCGATTTCGCGTTGTTTAACTACTTCACTATGTACAACATCATATTCACGTGCTAGTTCATGAAATCGTTGTTCTAAATGAAACCAAATGAAATCATCAAAACAAGCTCAACATGAAATATATATGAATAAAGAAGAAATATGTTAAAGCGAACGAACGAAAGAACGAATGAATTAACAAGCAAGATAAACACGTGATTTAAAGAACATACATAGTTAGAAACAAAACAAACAAGAAATCATATTCAAAGAGTTATTAAAGATGAAAAGATGTATCTATGTCAATCAAAATCTCAATATATTATCTATATTAATTATCAGATGATGTGTCCATTTTGTATGGTAAACCTAAAAAAAGAAAAGATTAGAGGCTATATTTTGTCCTTTAAAAATTTTATAGCATCCTACGAATACAATCGAGACGGATGGTTAATCTTTCAGTAAGTTGTAGAAGAATCATTTAAATGATTTGAAAACTAACTTTTCGATTATCAATATAGGTTAAAAATTTTTCAAAGGTTAGCAGAAATTTATCATTTCAGTCTTTGAAAAAAAATCATAGAATTATTTTCATGTGCAGTGTCAAATCGAAGTGCAATTTATCTTTATCTAGTGATATCGGCGAACCTGGTCTACTTCTTTTCTCGATGACTTTTGCTGCGGCTGGCATTGAACCTCGAAATAAAGGAAATTCAATTGCGCTGGATATAGTCAATTGGCGAATACTATCATTTCTTTAGTTTTCTCTCCGCAATTCATACCCATAGGTACAATTGGCTAAAATATTTAACTACAATTCTACTCTTGTTTTATTTTTTCGCTCCTATCAGCAAATCTCCCAAAGTAAACTATACACCGCATATTCTTACCATTTGCTTGAATAAATAATTCTTCCTGAAATGATTCATATTCATCATATTGCTTATCTTCAACAGTATCGTTTTGATTTAGCGTTGAATTATTTATTTCAGTTTTAATCTTTGAATTACTATTATCGAAAAAATGCTTCGGATTTCTAGCATGTCGACAAACAACATTGACTTGTTCAGCACAATCTTTTGTTATGCGATATAAATTATAGTCCATACCAAAAATCGATTTTAAATGTTTGTCGATAATAGACATACGATCTTTTGCTAGTGCTTGCGTATTACGTACACGACCGTCCAATGATGCATTACGAAGTTCTTCATTAGAGAAAAATTGTCGAATTAAAAATGTTAATAAACGACCAATAGCACGTTTTTCACCGTGTATGTATGCTAATTCAGTACGACGACGTACTTGATCGTATTTACGTTTTAATACAAGACAAGATAAATCAATTGAAGGATCACCAAGTTCAATATATTCCTAAAGAAAAATATACACTTTTAGACAATCGCAGTTATCGATTGAAAATCAAAAGGAAGCAAGAGCATCTTCTGAATTCTCTCCTGATTTTAGTCTGAGTATTTCTATTGCGTTGAGAATACACATTTAAGATATTATTCATAGAGAGTCTAGAGAAAAGTTAGTCTGGTGAAACAATAAAACACGGTCATATGCCTTGCTGTTGAAACAAAATTCTAAGGCGTTGGTGATGAGAAACTCTCAAAACGGAAAGCCATTTTATTGTGTATTACTATATCGAAACGCACAATTTTTTATATTTTCAGTAGAGAAACTATGAAAAATACATCTAAATTTTGAGATATTAATAGAAACCAAGCGATCGGTTACAAATTTGAGAGCGAAAAAATAAAGTTTTAAAATTGATAATAATTCGCTAATGAATATTCACTATTCTATTTTATCAAAAATTGTATTTACTTTATTGACTAAAGATTTGCCCGTTGTCTTTGTTGTATTGTCGAGTGAATTGAAATTATTTCCTGTTGTACTCATATCAATTGGTTGTTGATAATTATTATTATCAATGACTGATGATGACGATGATGATTTAGGTAATTCAATTGGATCTACTTCAAATTCTGAATATTGTTTACTCTTAAAATAAAACTTTTATTTCCGACATTGAAATTTCATTATCCTACCTGATATTGTTCATATAAAGTTTCAACATTAATATTCAGTTGATTTAAATATAATTCATTTTGATTAATTCTTTTTATTAACTGATTAATAATTGTTGATAATTTAACTTGTTCAAGATTAATTTCGTGTACGATATAAATTAATGTTTCTAGCATTGTTTGTAAATTATTCGTTTGATCATTATTAATCATTGGTAAGGATATAGAATTAGATAATACTTGTCGTTTAGTACGTCGTCTTTTAACTTGACCTTAAGAAATAATTGATTTTTAAGAAATTAATTTTCCCAAACGATGATTAAGCATAAACAACATGCAGAAAATGAATACTTACATGATTATTCATATTGAATATTGAGTTTTTTTTCTGCGAAGAATACACGACGATTCATATGTGATAGAATACAAATAGCAAAAAAAACAAGAAAAAGAAAAGAAACAAACAAACAAACAAGAATATTCGTTCATCCGTTCGCTTTGGTAATAGACAGAAAAAAAAACGAAATAATAATTTTGCAAAATTATGAAGCAAGATGAGGAGAATTTTCGATTGTTATACTACCTGTTGACAATTTGAATTGATTTAATTCATCATGAATTGAACGCTTTTGAGTTTTAATTTGATTGATATAATCAACTAAATTTTGTTTTTGATTATCGCTTATTAAAGTATCATCTAATTGCGAAAAATCAAAATCGACATCATCATTATTTGTTGTTGTCGTCATTGTTGGTGCTTTTTCTGATTTTATTATTAACGACGATCAACGGACATCTAGAACTTAGAAGAAATAATAGATAGCCTATTTCTAATTACTGGAGACAAGCGCCAACGGTCGTTCCGCGGTGCGTTTAAATGAGAGAGGGAATTTGTTTGCTTCCCCATATGGATTCAAATGGATAAAACGTGGATTTTTGATTAAGAAAATTTTCTAATTAAAATATAGAACATATTGATCTAGTAGATATTTTTCGAATATGAAAAATAAATATAGATAAAAATAAATTTCTGCTAAAATTTATTGGTGTGAGGCAATGGACCAATGAACAGTCTCTCTTATGAAACTTATGTTCATTCAGATCTTTATCGAGTTTGATAGTTCCTTGTAAGTGGATTTTAGCGCGTTATTACTATTTTAATTTATGATTGTTAAAAGAAAAAGTACAACAAGATTTTATTCAATTCACTATCTAGCTATAAAAGAAAAATATGCTTTGTAAATGATACAGATTAATTATTTTACATGGTAACTGATCGAACAAATATTAATCAAAGTTGAAAGTTATTTTGTATAACATGAATAATGATGAAAATATTTACTTTGTAGTCTAATGTATAAGCTGCTTTGTATTAGTTTTTCGACATCAGAGTATTTAATTCCAATATTCAACAGTGATTGTACCTATTAGTCTGAATTCAAAAAGATCTCTTTCTTTTTTTAATTTTAAAAATCCAATAAACTTGAGTGAAACTTCTCTGGAAGAGTTCGAAAGACTGCAGGACGTTGTTGATAAATTTCCTCATACGATCTATCGTTTAAAATTGAGTCTTTTTTTCTAATGGGAATTTCTTGATAGTATCCTCTGATAACTCTTCACTCGCATATGGAACAAAATGACTAGAAAGAGCTAAATATTAAAATGGATAATCATTTTTTTAGAACAATAAAAGATGATGAATGACGATGAAGCTCCTCCATCATTTCTTGTTCAACGTCGATCAAAGAAAAATCGTCAAACAAAAACTCAACTTGTTTTTGACGAACAAGCCCGAAAGTACAATTATTTTCCCTTCACTATGTTTTGAATTTTATAATTCATTTTTTCTATTTATTAGAGATTATCTTAAAGGTTTTCACAAGCGTAAAATTGAACGACGTGAACGAGCACAAAAAGATCTTGAAGATGAAATAAAAACTGATTTGAAAAATTTAAGACAAAAAGTAATTTGAAAAAATCTAAACAAAATTATAAAATTATTTCTGTTTTTCTTATTTAGCGACGTGACGAAATGAAAAAACGACACCAGGAATTAGGTTTACTCGATACTGTTGAAAATAATACAAAAAAACGAACGATTGAACTAAAAGATCATACTATTGAAATAGCTGAAATGGATGATCAATTAATTTCCAATACAGGATTATATATGGGCAACAATCAAATCAATAATCCTGAAGCAAATGTAAATGGAATATTTGATTTATTTTTCATATTTCAATCGCTCTTTTTCTTCAATCTTTAGAATGATGAAGAATCAACAACAAAAAAGAAAAAGTAAGGAAAACTAAAGTTACAAAGAATACTGATTCTAGTTTTAATTCCTAGGAGTAAAACACCGTTATCGAAAAAAATGTCCATACTACAAAATTTGAAAGCGCCTGGCGGGTTGAAAAAAGGACATATTAATAAACCAAAACCAAGACGTACATCAACAAAATTGGGTAAAAAGGGCGGAATTCAAACGCCATCGAAAAAGAAAAGAACCCGCCAATAGTATTATTTGTTACTTATTGTTTTTGTTTTGTTTCAATAAAAGCGAATATTGAAGTTTAAAAAAACAATACTAAGTTTGTATGAATAAACATGGATATGCAGGGTGTCTATAAGACAGCAGATCTTCTCGTAATTCTTATGGTCAATGGGCCGATGACGTAAATTGTGTTATCCTTGAGTTAGCACTTGAGCATAAGCACGAAAGAAGCTTATTTTTTCAACAAACTAAAAAAAATAAGGTACGTTTTCACTTGTAACAAATGTTGATTTTCTCAATAAAATCTATATTCTCAGTAAACCGCATCTGACAGTATCGGATCTAACGGAATGAATCTTTCTGAGTTACATGTTGCCCGGGCATTTTAATCAAAATTCTCGAAAAAATACCGTTATATGGCATAGCAAGAAATGCATAGAGTATCAATTAGTAACTTCAATTAGCTAAGCCAAAATAGTACATATTGTGACAGTCGATATGTATGTTTTCTAGCGTTGTAATTTTTATTTTTATTTAAAAGCGTCTTTCATCTGCAGTATACTGCTTCCTCTCGATTTTGTCATAAGTGTTTTACAGAAGAGAATATAAAATTTAGCATTTTAATGCATTATCGTGAACAATAAAATAAACATTTATATCATGTTTTGAATCACCTGAATGACTACTAAAAAAAACATTGCGTAGTGCTTATTTGAGGATTGTATTGGTAATTAATGAATGACAAGCAACCAATCTACCATTAAACGCATAGTAATATAATCATAATGGTATCTGAAAATTGCTTTTTTACGTCAACATAAAAGTACTAAATAATATCATGCCTATACAAATACTATTCATCCTCGGCTAAATATATACTTTCGCATAGTAGGTATTAGGTAAAGCAAAATTTCTACTGTATGGTAATGGAGTACGACATATCTTCAGTCAAGGAACATCCTCAATTTGCTATTAAATTGCCTTATATTGTTTTATTGTATACTGATGCCAATTTTATTCAGGCATTCCTAGAGAAAATCACATTTTGTTGGTTCTTATCTGAAGAAAACATCTCAGATGTTACTCGTAGAAGCGAAAAAGGTTTGCCAATTAAATTGATTGAATTTTTTTTAAATGACCTATTTGATAAACGAACAACTCAATCATTCTTTCTAACAAGATAATATCTATTAATAATCTCTAAAATTATCAAAGTTCAAATAGCATACTTTTGCGACGGTAAATTTATTTCGATCTACTTTCTTATCAGTCATTTTACACCAATGATTTCAAATCAGATACGTCGAGCAAGATACTTTTCTTCTTCTTTTGCATAGTCACGTATTGACTGAAAATGAACAGCATGTTCAACGATGAAGTTTTTATCTTAAAAACATTTTTGAAAGTTCTCAATTATCATCGTCAATGATCGAGTCCACAGCTCGTAGCTCTAAATGCGGTTTACCCTACTTTGGTCGAAAGGTAGAAATGTCGAAAGTAAAAATGTCGAAAGTAGATATATCGAACGAGAAAAATGTCGACAAGAAAAATTTTCTAAGTTTAAAAACAACGAAAATAGTTGTATCAAACGATTAGTAGATACATTTATATAATGATTATAGTTATTGGTTGATTACGCTACCCATTCATTTCTGCACTTGAATTCCTGTCTTTGTCGGCTAAAATTTAACAAAGACGCCTTTGTCGTAAGGATTATAGAAAAAATATTCAACAGTAAAACTTTGCTAAACAGTATGTCGATTTCTCCGGATTCAAGTTTTGATGCAGTTGAAAATTTATCCTTCATTACATCAAATAAAGGTCACCCATTATTAGTTATGAAAGAACAATTATACAAATGTAATAAGAAGACGGCCCGTAAAAAAGATTGGATTTGTATTGTTAGTGGATGCTCAAATGGTAGTTCACACGGATGAAAATGATGTTTATTTATACGGAGGTAAATGTGATCATCATCATCAATCAAATTCAAACGTCATTCAACTCATCAGATCTAGCTACTTACTGGTTTATCATTAGTTGTTGGAGCAAAAAAGAAACATATAGAAACCCAATCTACGGCTGAAGAATAGTTATCGTCGAGCATCATTCCGCATTTTTAAACAAAAATTTTGCTCCGAACGTTTTTTCGATAAATAAAACTTTTTAAACAAAAAATCTTTTTATCTTTTTACGCGCACAGAACTAAAATAAGAAATTTTTTAACATTATCAGTCGAAATTTTTACCTTTCGACATTTTTATTTTCGACATTTTTATTTTCAACATTTTTACCTTTCGACATTTTTATCTTTCGACCAAAGTAGGGTTAACCCTAAATGCGGAATCAGTCAAGATACTCGGCATGCCAATATTGATCATTTCACGGATGCTTGATGTGTGCTATTTCTCGTTTTATCTTGCCACATTATTTTGCTGAAAAATCACAAAATACAGCGCGAAGATTAATAGTTAAAATCACTCATGATATAAATATTGCATATGCAAAAAATAGAAAGCAAAACTAAGCATTCAAATTTCTTTTTCTGATCTAAGACAACAATTTTGCATGTTTTATCATGATACAAAAACAAGGTGCTAGCGTCTTAAAATAGAAAATGGAAGATTTTCTAAATAAAAACTTTGTAATTTACAAAGTATTTCAAAATTTCAAACAAAATACTAGTTCACTGTTTCTTCATGATGAGCGGCAGGCTTTTTCCAGGATGTACCTTCAGCAAGACAAGCAACCAAAGCAGCACCCTTACCACTTCCTGAAATAGTTTGATAAAACATTTTGTATGAAGAAGCAATTATTTTCAAACACTTACCATCATCGGATAAAGCAATTTTGAACTGAAACAGAAAAAAATCGTTAATAAATAATTTCAAATTCTGCCATGAATGAAGTGACTAAACACCTATACCGAGTCAGTGATACGACGGAAGAAAGATGAAAATTTTAATACGATTTACTAAATTATGTTTCACCTAATATTTTTCATTCAGGCCAGAAGAGGATCAGACACTCCAATCTCAGTTAGAAATTTCATTTAAAACTTTTCAATTGAGATTTTTATATCGTTTCTGGCTGATGTACTGTTAGATGTGAACAAGATGAGTAATTGCTAATGAAATTTTTGTCTAAATGATGACTAATTTTCATATGAATTATCAATACTATTCTCAGTTCTAAACGTCCAAGAAGTGCATTGGCCTAAGAGCTATACTACATATCTATAATATGTTCTCTAATCAAGTTTGAATAAATAAAAATAAAATCATATCGTACTTGAATCGATTTATTTACTAACATGTCCATACATCTTTCCATATTGGTTTTAAAACGTGGATGATATCGATACAGTGATCCATCTACACCAACAGTAACATTAGGTCTTCCAATGCGATTAATCAATACTGACAAACCTTGAAAGAGAAACGAGAGAGAGGAAAAAATAGATTTATAGTAAAGAAGTTATTTTATTCAACACGCTCACCAGCAGCAGCTAGTTTAGCCGCTCGTTTTGAAACTTGCCGACAAATATGTTGAACAATAGCGCAATCGTCAAATGTAGGATTTTGTATACCAATATCTTCGAGTACACGACGTGTATTTGAAAATTTGATGCCTTTGAAAAAGACGTTTCATAGAAATAGAAAAAATCAAAAATGTTTTATATACCTTCATCAGTTTCAACAGTCGATACAAATTTTGTATAGAAACCACCACGATTATAGAGTGGTGTTTTATAATCTCCGTATGTGTCACGATGACCAAGAAAAAGTAATTCACGCTGCAGTAAATCAAGTATAATCAAACGAACAATTTCGCCCATATACAGTCCAGAAATCATTTTTTCAAAACTATAAACAAAGCAAAGAAAATGATTTTGAAAATTTTCAAAGCTAATTTATACATTTGTCTGCCAGGATTCGTGGATGAAAGGTCAACTTCTTCATCGTATCGCGTTCGAATGAAATCTAAACGATGATTGTCACCAAACGCACCCCATTCCATATTAATAATAACTTGTTTTGGTTCGTCATAATCGCCTTTCCATGTACCAACTTTATCTAACTGTTCAATATAACATGCATTTGTTCCAGTTCCTAGGATAAGACCAACAGCTGTCGCTGGATCTTTGTATGCACAAGCCATCAATGTGCCAACTGTATCGTTGATTAGGGCGACACATTTCGCATTGATACCCTAAAAAAAGAACACAATCATCAATGGAATTAGTTTTTCTTGTCATCAATGTTTTACTGCGAGAAAATAAAATTTTCAACAAACACACTATTGAATATAACTTTCAGTCTGTACAACGGAGATATTCTGAATTTTTCATAATTGATATTGGGATCCTGCTAGTGCTAGTGATGGAATGGGAGTGTCTCATCCCATGCAGAACCATGATTGATATTATGATAAGAAAGGCAAATTCAAAATTTTACTAAAGATCATATCGAATCAAAGCTTTCAATAAAATCGAAATTTTCACTCAGATACACGTCATACAACTCTCGTCAAGTGTATCCAGTACGCCAGTCATTTTTTTCTCGCACATTAAAGCAAAAAACAAATGCCTCCATTTTTATTTTCTTGCGTGTCTTGCCATAAGAAAACTCAAAGAATATAAAACGATCTAAGCACAATTAGGTGGCTATTAAAATTTATTACTTGGTATTAACGTTTTCTTTATTTTTTCAATGCATAATAGAGCATTCTTGTTTGTGTTAGCAAAACGTAGGTATTTGATGTGGGTGTGAATGGGTGTGCTTATGCATATGGGCCTTCGTTGCTGTCACACCCACATTGAGAAGAAGAAAAGAAAAAGAAAAAAATACATAATAGCAGGGTAAACTATTGACATGCAAATCACGTCTATGATTATCCTCTGAAGAGGTTACTGAAAACTTTCTATAATTATAGCAATAGGAACTCAGATAGCAGTACTTCTTCCAAGAGAGCTCTAAAAATAAATCAGTTTCCTGGGATCAATCAGTTTTTTACAAGAATTTATTTTCGGACAGCTAGATCTAACGTTGACATAATGTTTTAGTATGACAGCGGATATATAATTGAATATTAAAGTATTGCTAATTATCTATAACCAGTAATGGTATTGGGACACTGTCCTGGATAAATTCTTTTTATATTATCTTATTTACAATACGGGCGAAATCGATCTAGTTATTCTTGCTAATGACAAGACAAATTTCCTTCTTATTTTAATATTTTGTCCTCTAGAAATGCATTAAGGCCATCGTTCATGTATGTCAAAATGAGATTTTAATGACATACAGTCTATGACGATATATCAGTAATGTCTGTAAAAATTGATAGGAAGAAAGTCCAACTTTTTACTTTTGTACTCAACTAAGCCGGTTCGGATAATGTCTAGGCAAATGCATGAGTCTCATTATAGAAAATTATGATGAACGTTCTGAATTTTGATTAACGAAGACTGATTTTTTATTGTGCAACGGGGAAAATATTTATTTTTGTCTAAGTTTAAACTTTTCTTGATACATATATTAAAATAGTGAATTCTAGTTGACACAAATTAATCATTATCGACCGCACATATAACTAAATAAGCACCAGAGTTATTTGTGATCAAAGTGGAAAACATGAAAATTCATTGAATTTGAAATTGCCACGTTTTACTCGTACTAATCCAATCATACGTTGAATTATTGGACCACACCTTCTGTCTCTTATTTGAATACGCTTCTTGCCTTTATAATTCAATCAGGTCACTTTAACTTATACCGGTAGCAAAACAAACATTAGATAACTCAACCCATCGTGCTTATAAAATACTGTATTATTATTCATGCAGTTTCATCGCAACAATTACCTTTTCATTAATTGCATTTTGAAATAGTTTGACAACATCTTCGTTCACAACACCTGAACAACTGAAACCTTTTGTCCATGATGTTAATCGCGCTGATGCAAGACCCTCTTGAGAACAAGGAAATGAGAATGTGAAACCTAAATAGAATAAAAATTTTCAAACTATTGATTGTCGAACTAACACAATCATTCTTACCTATCGGATAACATACGTCTGTATTTAATATATGTTCTTTTAACATAAACTCATGTAAACACTCAGATAAGTGGCGAAACAACTAAATTTAAATGAACAAACAAACAAACAAAAATACAATTTCTGTTTCAAAAACGAAACTAAAAAAAATACCGAAAGAATGAATCGAGCATACATACTTGTTTTCCATCACCCATCATAATTGATTGTGGAATAAGGAAAATTTTTGATGTTAATTCTATTCTTGAATTTCCACGTAAATCAATTAAAAGTACACGAAAATTGGTTCCACCTAAATCAAGTGCAAGAACTTGGCCAACCTCTGTTCCCGTTGGGATATTTTTTACGTATGTTGGAAACATTTTAACTACGGCTTGATCGTGTGTTGACGGTGATAGACCAGCATTCATTTCGGCTTCTAATAAATGCATTATGTGCACAAGCTGATCGTCAGCTATTTTTAACGAATCGAGAACTGTTTCTATCTAATGAATAAAATAAAATTTTGAACTATACAAAAAATTATATTCTTAATATCAATTTTCAATGTTTTGCATTGTAAAAAAAGGGAAGATAAAGTTTTCTTAGAATTTTCTGGCAATCTCTCTGATGAAAACTGTTGCATCAATATCGACATTATAAAGAAAACATTGAATCCTCATTTTGATCGATGGCAAATTGATTCCTGTCAAAATTCTTTCGAATATATTCCACTATAAGGACTCTGTATCTACCATCTGCCGGCCTAATATATTTTTTATTATGATAAACTACATAGGAATGCTGTTTTCATTCAGTTCTCACAAAAGAAAAACAAACTGTACTCTGGAATAAAATAAAGAAAATTGTTTTGCTTTTTGATTAAAAAATAATATCTTGAAGGATCCATCTAAGATACATTTCACAAAGATCAATTTATTAATCTGACTCATGAGAAATAGATAATAAATTTTTCTTTTATAATACCTACGAAGTGTTAAGGCTGTTTTCTGCTTCTGTCTAAAATAACTTACTTGGTCATTAAGTTCTGGCTGTCGATAATGCCTTGTTTGTTGTTGTGCAGGTGCCGCGACGCGATACCCAGCATAAACAGCGCCGCCAAGGATACATGTTGTTGCAAGTCCATATGCAACTTTCTTAATGATAGGTGCAATTAAATCATCTTCGAGTATTTGGACAACACTGAATCGCATGTTTTCTGGATTAGTTAAAATAATTATATATATTTATGTCTTCTTTACCGAGTTACAAACGCGTATCTAGTTATTTTGATAATGGAAAGAAAAGAAAAGAATTAAATATACACTATTTATGCCTATGTAGCACTAGAGACTAAGATAAATTGGAGAGGGAAAAGAGCATAGAACGCATGTGTGTCTGAAAAAGACTGCAAACGGTCGAATGATTCATAAGGTGGTAAAATATTCAATAGAATAGGAAAAAGAAAGGCCGTCTATTTCAACCAAGACAGTCTTCATCATCATGATATGACAATGCTGTCTTTCGTATCGATATACTTGACGAAGAAGAAGAAGAGAAAAGAAAACAGAAGGTTCACAAAACGATCTATCTAGAGATATATTATAATGATTGATCGCATGTTATCCCTAATATTGTGTTAAAACACTATGACAGAATGAATATTTCTCAGAAAAATATTTGACACCAAAACAAAATTATAATATATAAAACGAGGAAAAGTATTTTTTTCATTTTTTCTTCAATGTAAAACGGCGCATCTCCACTATATTATTAGACTTTTTTTCTATCTATTCATCACGTCATGAGTGACCCATCGATTCAAACTGAAAATATGTCATCAACAATCATCGATGATCATACGAGTGTTATGGGACATGATTTATCGGATACAACAGTCACTACTCGAACAAGTGCTTCGTGGCATTCTGTCGTGTCTGATACACATTTAAATATTAATTTATTCGTTCGTTCATATTCAATAAATACTTGGCTAAAAAATTGTTTCATCGAACCAGATATTCGATTAACGACAGCACAGGAATGGAAATTACGTACTTGTGTAAGACGTTTACTTTCATTAAGTGATATTCCTCTTAAAATTTCTTGTATAAAAAAAAATGAATTACTTACGATGTCGAAAGAAAATGTATCAATACCATTTATGGATCAGGTTTAGTTTAGTTAGTAAAGTAAATCTTTCGTTCACACATCCTCTTTTTTTATATCGTGTTTTGCGGATCAAGGCGCAGCAATCGTTGTCTATCACCGACGCTTCGTCACAAATATTGATCATTCAACCGTGCGATGAGCAACGACAGCGGATAAATGATCAATTACATCAATTAGGATTATACTTTCATATTTTATCAACATCAGACGTAAATAATAGATTATTAGACGTTCAATTATTTGAATTTTACTCGAAAGGATTAAAAAATAAAACAATTATTCCTATTCTACTTATTAAACCACCAAAATTTGTATTTCATATTCCATCAAATACATTTAAAATAAGCTTACGCAGTTGCAATTCATTACTTGAACTACAATTATCAACAAGAGAAAATGAACCAATCCGAGGATATTATTATAGATGGAATGAAACCAATAGTAATGAGCAGATGAAATTTCAAATTACTCTTGAGATTGATCATAGTCTAATGAATCAATTTAATATTATATAAATAATAATACTATGTTTTTTTTTTATATTTATCATTATTCGATAAAAAAAAGTGTGTCTTTTTATCACTTCGATGTAACAAATTTTGCCTTTGAACAGCAGTAATAAATGCATTGTGGGTCATTCATACGAGACATCTAGGGAATTTGTCGCTTTATTGAAGATGCAGTTTTTTCTAGACCGCACTTCTAACAAGATCAAATTAGAGACAAGCAATTCCTAACTGGACGGTTTTTTTATCTACGACTTGATCATGTAATATTCTCTAGTTGATTTCAATTGACCTCGTACAATTTTTGTCCCTTTTTCGAATGACTAAAACTGATCGATATTTTTTATTAGTAACCATAGCTCAATTTAAAATGTGTGCGTCTCTAAATGGAATCATGTTATTTCATGTTTCTTTTGACCGGAGATTCAATATTAAATTTGGAACTGAAAATTTTCATTCTCTTGTGATAGAACATTAAATTGTTGGCTTCAGTTATTAACATTGAAGGATTCGATGATAAACATTTCTCCTATATATAATTAGTTGATGATAGGGATGCTATATTCTTGTAGCCGATCAGTAAGGGAAGTTTCATAAAATATGATCTGTTGATGTCAAACGTTCTATCATCATGTCTATGTTTATTGTAAGCAGAAGAAAATTGCGTATCGTTTCTTTCTTTCTTTCTGTATCCGACCATCAATAGTTGTATGATTGAAAATTAAATATTCTTTTCGAGTAAAACATGCAACGCTACTCTTCACACTCGACAAATATGTCGAATCATGTTAGTGTTCTTCATTTACAAGCTGCTGCCACTTAGTTATCATATAGCGTCATGAAATTTTTATTGATTTATTGACATAAGTGATCATCGTTCTATTCAAATAGAATAAGTTGAAACTGCGTAATACGTTCCAAAAACAAATACGAGAATAGAGCATCATTAACGGTTTCTGTTTGGCTTCTTTTTGTACTTTCAACTGTCGTCTATTTTTATATGAATATCGTAGTTACTTGAATGAGAGATGATCGATTTGTACAATGCAATCCAATTTTATCGGTTGAAAATGCGAAGGAAGCCATCATAGGAAAAATAGTGAAACAGACTTAAATTTTTTACTTGAATTCGCGAAAATATTGTAAATAAACAACAACAACAAAAAGAAAGCAGAACTAATTTTTCTTGATGAAAGTGAACGTGAAATAAAAATTTCATCTTTATAGAAATCTAAAACCAAACAGTTCAACATTTTCCGAATGCGCCGACTCATGTCATTTTCTGCTTAGATAGTCCACTTGTTTTTTTTTACAGACAGGCAGAAAATATTATTTGCCATTTATTTTTATGGCGTCTTGCTATTTTTTTAATTGCACAATTCCGAACTTTCATTTTCTTTTAAATGTTATGTTAAGAGATAGAACGTGAGTGAGTACCTATTCCAGGTTTTCTACTTCTACGCAGCAGAATCAACTGATAATTAGAGTAGTACTTTTTGTTTTGAGAACTTTTCGGGACATTGAACCCTTGTCTTTTTAAATCGTAAATAGATGGAAAAAAAGGTTTCTGTCATGCCTAATATATCAATCTGCTATTTCAAACAAAACCATAGGTGCATAAAATGAACACCTGTAGACAATGTTGACGCATACAGTTTTCTTGTAAATATATATTTATCGTCTTCCTTAGAGAGAATATTTTGGTTTTGTTTTTTAATGATTTGAAATTCAATTAATTGATAAATTAGAAAACGAAGAGACGATAGGAGTAGACGAAGCTGGATTATGTTGAACAAGTGGATTTCGATCATTATTCATTGATGTGGCTAATGGCATATATGTTTGGTTTAGTCCTAGCAAACCGTCTGGACGGTAAATATCTTGATATTGAATAAGAGACGGCGGTTGCAACGTTGTTTGTTGTGTTGTTGGAATGTCATATGCACCAATGGGCTGCGGACGATAGGGGTCGAATTTAGTTGGCAACGGTGGTAAAGGTTGTTGAATAGTACGATTGGAATCACTGAAATTTCGGCTCTGATAAGTGGATGGATATTGCGAATCTGCGCGATGAATTGAGAAATTTTGTAGTGTTGGCTGTTGATTTAAGAACGGTTGATAAACTGGCTGTTGAAGTTGAAATGCTTGCGAAGAATAAAATCGCTGTTGTTGTTGTTGTTGAGGAAATGGTTGAGTATTAACATTGCTATAAGACATGGGAGGTCGAGCATTGAAATTTTGAGCAAATAAAGTGGAATTCTGATTGAATGTATTCGATTGATTATGAGACAGTTTTTGATATGATATCAAATTTGCATTTGGCAAAGGTAATAATGATTGTACTTGATGATGTGTATTCGAATTAAATGTTGGCTGATTTGTGTATGTTTGTTCTGGCAGATTTGAATATAGAGGACCGGCTGACGGTGATGATATTCGATCAGGATAAAAACTATTGTTCGCATTGAGAGTTGGCGCTGTCGGTTGTATAAACTTAGTTTCTTCAATTTTTATTGATGACCGATTTGTTGTTCGTGGGCTCCATGTTTCAGATTTCATAGCATCTAAATAATCCTTAAGACGTAGTCGATCAGGAATAGCAGGCGAATTGACATCTTGGCTGAATGTATTGTATTCAGATGTTACTTTCGTGTTCAATTGAGTTTTCGGTAATGGTTGCGATTCTAAAGTTTTAAGACGTTCGTTTAGTGAATTTAATTTTTCATTTTGCTAAAGAAAACCAAACAGATGAAAGTCCGAATAAATACATTAAATGTTGAATACCTTTTTATAGAATTCAATTCCTTCATTAGATTTTGATAAAGTTTCGTCAAATAATTTAAATGAATTTATATATTCTTGAATCAATCGATGACGACTAAAAAAAATGATATATCGATAAATATTGTGGAAATGCTGGTACACAAGTAACTCATGAAAATTTCAAGGCGTGTGAAAGCTTTCAAGTAAATACACATTTCTGTTAGCATTATTATCGAAAAGTATCTCATCAGAACTATTCATCATTATTAACAGCCCCAAGTTGCGATCCCTGGATTTCAAGAAAAATTATGCTATACGATTATTTTTCTTCCTATTAATTATTTAGTTGAAGATGGAAAGGAAGTTTACGACATCGCTCATTATACAAAAAATGTTCGCAGCTTTTGTATATTTAGATCAAAGGTCATACTATTTATAGGATAAGTGACTCTATTGTATGACTAAATAGTGACAAGAATTATTATAGATGACAACTCTTCTTGAATTCAGTAGATCGATATCGAATTGATCTAGATTTCAAATTTTTGAGCTTTAGAAGTTCTCGAGATACATGTTCAAACTTCGCCGAATTCACCCTCACGAAGAAAAATGATTACTCTGATTTACTTTTCCAATGTAGTTGAAAGTTTTGTTCGTATGCCAGCAATGTTTGCATTGGCTCCTGTTAATGAATGTAAAATATTATCTTGTGCTGCACAATTTTGTTTGATAATTTTAACGAATTCTTCATGTTTTTTTAATTGTTCAGAAAATAAATTCTAAGAAACAACACAAACATATTTCATTCAAACCGAAGACAAATTCTTCATTACTTTATAATTTTCTTGTCGTCGCATGAGAACAAATGTTGTTATATCGTCATCCTGAATTTTTTTACGAAAATCGTTTAGTAATGATTCACGTTGTTTTTTCATTGTTTCAACTTTTTCAATCAATAGCGCCAGTGATGCAAGTTTTGGTTTGTTTATTTCATCTAAATTAAGATTAATCGAATTTGAGAAAAATAAAACCAACCGATTTCTATACCATCGAGTTCAGCTATCGTCGGCAGAGTTTTTTCTATTTGTTCAAGTGGTGAATTCAGAATTTTCAAATGTTCGATGATTGTTGTCATATGTTGTTGCAAGTCGGTATTACTTTCGTTTGCTTGTAACAGCATTTCGCGAATAGTTCTAAGATTTGCTTGTAAATCTTGATATTCTTTGTTGGATTTTATTGAATCATTATCTTGTTCGAGCGTTTCAAGTAATTGCTCGAACTCATTGATCTGTTCGGTTACTGCATGGTGTTGACTATCAAGTTCTAAATACAGATAAAAAGAGCAACTTGAGATCTCCTTCTTGTAGGAAAACTAGAGAAGAACGACATTAACTTAAGATTCTAATTTCATTATTAGAAATGAGATATTCCATTGATGATCATCATTCGTATACGAGTGAAGAAGAAAGTTGCCAGGTTTTCGGCTCATGGATTTAGTTAAAGAGGTTAGAGAATAGACTTTAGCAGAAAAAAACCGAGCGCAATTGCCTTTCAGATTTAAGATAACCTCTTTGAAAATGTGTTTTTGCGAATGTTATTTGAAAGAGTGCATGACTTTGAATAGAGTCATGGGGCGCTATATTTGTTGTAAAGACTAGGAAAACAGCAGAAAAAATTCTTCTGTTCAATTTTGAAATACAATTCTTTTCCGTATTTGTGATATTTGGTTTTGAGGAAAAGTCATGGCGAATAACTCAGATGAGAAGTGTTTTTAGTAAACCCTGATTGTAAGATTATCATTCATAAAATTAGAAATCCGAGATAAATGATACTCAAAAACCAATATAAAACTATCAAGTGAGTATAACTGTGTGTATAATTCGACAAGGGTGAAATTCAATCTGTTTACAACTTTCAAATGATAAACAATTCTTCTATAATTCGACAAAACATTTAGAAAAAAAAGATTGATTTTAGCTCATCTTCTTAACATATAATATTCATGCCAAAACATTCTTCATTGGAGAAAAGTTCAGAGATCAATGAAACTATAGCTAGTTGTTTTATTCGAGCTGTTTACCAGACATACCAACTATTTTCTTCTTGAATTTCTTACTAACTACTTAATTAAGTTTTCTCGTTAATAATCTTAATCTACATACGTTGCATTGCTGAAACCAAATCTTTAGGCATACTTGAGCGGCTAGCAACAGTAGCACAACAATCGAGTAATTCACGTGGTAAACGAAGATACTCATAATTTAGCGGAATACGATCCAATTGTAAGCAATTCATAAATTTTCTTGAATTACAAAAAATAAAAAATGTAAATATATATATATATTGATTTTTATTTTCTTACTCGAGTTCTTGACTTTTATTATCTGTTAGTTCAACTATTTCACGTAAAAGATTTGCTTTTTCTTCACTATATTCCGATACGACTAAATGTATAGCCTAAAAATAAATAATAAGTTACAATTCAATATCTAAAAAAAAGAAGGCGATTTTTATTTACCATTGGTATTAATTTTCGAAAGATATCCGGCCCAGATACATCCGGATCATGACAATCGAAGGCTTGCGATTTAGCAACAATGGCGCCTGTGATAAATATTTTATTACAAACTAGTTCTTTTTCGAGCTCGGTTCAATTACCTTGTACGCTTGGTAGACTTGATAATGCAGGTATTTTTTCAAAATAAACATTATCATTATCACGTTTGGCTATTTTATATCTATGCGAAAAAGATCGATTTAACAAAGAAGAAGAAAAAGTTTCGTTATACTTTCTCATGATCATATCATTGGTAAACGTATTTGCTTCTTTATATGCGTTTGTTTTATCTGTTGAAATTTTCTCCGCCGTTTTCCATCCATTGGTAAGTCGTTCAATAGAATTTTCATAGTAGCAAACGCATTCACCATGTTTTCTATTGTCTTCTGCTATTAGACCATTGCAATAATATGTTATTGCGAGATAATATGATGATTTATATATTAGAGTAACACGCCATTCCTTAAGGAAAACAAAGTTCCGATAAAATTTTTAATCCGACTCGTCAAAAGTAAAGATAGAAGCTACCGGATAGTAGACTATCACAATTTCCTTTAAGAAGATATAACAATTATTTTTTATTTTAAAATTTGATTGACTAATACTGAATTATGTCATGACATTTTTCAAGGGTAAATTAATACCTGACAATTATGTATATAAACCATAAATCTCAAGCAGCTTTTAGACAATCCTAATTTTAATAATAAACTAGATAGAATTTAATGAAAATTCATAGGCCGTTTTCAACTATGACAAGCATAGAAAAGCTTACAAGCCGCTAAATCATCACAGATCAAGTTCAAATTTCTTGGTTTCAAAGGTTTTTTTCGAGTGCGTCTCTTCCGAAAGAAAGTCATCGGATTGAAAGCGTTCTACGACCATGTAAGTCGTGCGAAAATTCGAATTTTCTCATGCGATAGCGTGACTATCAATAGAACTCTGTGATAGATTATCCTTAATGAATCGGATTTAGAATCACAGCACGATTCTTTCCTGTATTGCATAAAAAAAGATTTGCCAGTACTGATCATGTTCAAAAATTCACACTCACCCACATGCAGCGTCGTATGTCGTTGACATATGACTAATAATAAACTACAAACTACTATAATTCTACGGTGCCGAGACAATTTTCTTATAGGTCTTCGCTCTAAAAGTTCATTAGGGAAATTTTCAAAGCGAACGTTTGAAAATAATTGAAATTATAGGATACTGTTTTAACGCATTGTATCAACTAACACATTTAACAGCAAAATACCTGGTGACAATAAATTACAATCATTGGACATGAAATTCTTATTAGTCGTTAATTTTGCAGTGGCACCTTGCTCGTAGGAAGTGAGCCTAAAACGTGTCGTCACGTTGATAGTAGCGCACTTAGGTTTAAAAAATTAGGCTCACTTCAGTTGACCTGGCACCTTACGACTGATTTAGTTTGTATCAACCTACGCGAAATCTTTTCGATACAATGGAAGCGATTTCTGTTTTCATGAGATTCAAAAGTGCCATTTGATAATAATCTGAGATTTTCATTGCTACATGCGCATTAACTGAATGTGGTCGTTGATCCAAAAAAGATTTTTCAAGAACAGCTTCATGTGCTTGACCCTTGAAACAAATCAATTTTTCGATGGAAAATATCGGAAAAAGAAAACAAACATTACCAAAAGAATGTCAACTTGACATGTTAACAAGGCCGGAGTAAAATCTACCGAATACGGCGTATATTGATCACGTAGTTTTTCAAAACATGCAGCAGCATAACGAAAATAAGTGCAAGCATTTTTCAAACTCTGAAAAAATGTCACAAAATAATATTATTATTCTGCCTTACTTTTCTCTCCGTAAATATACTTCGTGAGTTTTTCTTGTTTCATTGGCACCTAGTCTTGAATATATTGCTCCAATATTATATAAAATAGAAGCTTCTTCAAACCGAATATCATTACATGTACTTTCATCTTTTTGAAATCCGTCTTCCCTATTAGAAAACAAAAATGATCCAGAAACAAACTATATACATATATGTTTCTCAATTTTACCATGTAAATCGAACACAACATTCTGTATCAGGTAGCATAGGAAAACGATTCCGTAGTAATTGCAATTGGCAAAAATAACGTTTAAGACAACGTACGCTAGATTCGTCTATTGAACAGTTAATGGCATGCTTCAATAGACGAAAAACAAAAGAAGCGCAATTCGAATATGAAATGTTTTTATTCCGTTTCTTAATTTACTTCACGCAGATGATTTATTTGTTCACATTCACTAGAAAAATTGGCACCGTTTTCCTGATAGTTAGCCGTAATGTACTAAATAGAATAGCATGGATTTGAGTTTTTAGAAAATACAGGATTTTACATTCGGAATCTTTTCGCATAAGTCAACTGATTCTAGAGATAATTTTAAATCAAAATATATAGCAGGAAGACGTGGACAACCTTTGAACGAAGGAACTATATGCAAGCAACAGAAGTAATCTTTTATCTTTACGCTTACCTTCCATATTCATGACGAAGAAAAAGAATCTGAATGAGAAAATGAAAGAATCTTTGGCTAGAACATTTACTTAGCGAGAAAAAGAAAGACGTAGTATGGATAAATTTAAAAGGAATAAAAGACAACGATAACTAGTGGTTGGTTGATTGTATCAAATGAAAATGAATGAAGAATGGCGGAAGTCGATGAGTCATTTTGCTCTATATCTACGTTCTTATTTGTTTGATGTGAGAAGTTTTCTCTTTTCTTTTTAACGATGAATGAAGAGAAATAAATATTCCGCCAAGATTCTTATTATATTTTTCTTCATATGAAACAATAATTATGTCAGCGAACAGAATCGCTGTTATGATATGTTTGTCACAACATCATTTATCGTTGTTAATTTATCGGGAATTTAGCTGACAAGTTACATTAATTGAATTATCATTGCTTTCAAAAGCAGCGATCATATTGCGTTAATTTTATTTTAGAAAATGTATTCCAAGCATGCCAATAACTAAACGTGAATCATATACATGAACGAATTTTCACAATGCAAGTGAATTAGAATAGTGAAAAGGAGATGAGAAATCATACAAATATATTCATTGACGTCAAAGATGAGCTGTGAAGGTTGCCGAATATTGTTCCAACTTGTCTAAGCAAACCAAGAAAAAAAGATGAACTATCTTGATTATAGCCGAATGAAAATAAAACGATTGTTTTGGTTGTCAGACTTCTATTTGAGTGTTTTCTATCTTTCCAATAGATCTCTTGATAGAGTATTTACGAAAATAACTGAAATATTTATTATAACCAATTTGAGTTGAAATAAAATTTCTCTACAGACGAAAAACATAATATTAATGAGCTTATGAAAAGAATGTAAAAGCACATGTGTTAAATAGAAATACTAGAAAATAAATTCTTTCCCAAAAGTGATCAGATAAAGGAAAATATTCTTATTTTAGATTAATACAATTCTTTATTAATCAAATATTTTCTTATTTCCCTTGATAGAGGAAAAAGAAAAAGAAATATTTTTTCATATTTAAAATATATCAAGTATTATTTATAGCCAAAGTTTTTCCAAATTGTTGTCAAAAAAATGCACGAAAAATGAAGCATCTCATAGGTTTATAAGTATAACATACATATCTTGTCTTCCATTAGCCACAGGATGGTTCGAATGCAACCCAGTCGATATTTTTCTCCTATGAGAAATTCTCAAAACTGGAAAAAGAATTTTGAATCATGAAATAAATTTTTATATCTATCATTGACATTTATTTTCTAAACTATACAGAGGCTCATTGTCTCACTCTGCGATGTTTCTTATTGTTAATCAATTCAATTAGCTTAGGATGCCGTTGTTCAGCAAAGCGTAGTGTACTAAAATGAAAAATATTTGTAGATTATTAAATCGCTATATAGTTGTTGTTGTTTTTTTCTGTTTTACAGATGCGCACGGCTCATTTTCTAATTAGCTCAATCAAACACTAATGACTTTGATCATTCATTAATCGTTTCGATCTTTAAAATGAAAAGCTTTGAAAATAAATGAGCAATTATGTGTATCGCGTAGAAGCACCCCGAGAGGAGATAATGAGAAATCACAAATCAACAACGGCTTATATTCGTACAACAACAGCAACAAAAAATGTTTTATGTCTATGGAAAATGTAAAAAAAACTTCGGCATAACATTTATTTTCTATCATAATTGTTAAAATCGATAAATACCTAAGTTATTGCACACGTCGTGAAAATTCTGCTTAACACTCCATTTGTTCATTCGAGCGTGTTTCGAATTCGGGTGTCATATGAATAGACGTAAATTATTAGTTCGCAAAATCGCTTGGAAAATAAGTATTGATTAAAAACTTAAGCTCATTCGATCTTTATTTGATCATTTTAATGTTCACACACTTCCAACATCGGTACCACGATGTACAACTATAAAGAAATATATATCTATTTTGGCACCTTGTTCACATTCTCACAGTTAACTCGAGGAATTTAGTATTATTTTTATGAATCAACTGTATCTTCTGATGATTATGTCATGCACATCTATAGATCGAAGTCGGTTTAGTTATTTTTTTGATGACATCACATATCTATTTATTTTATAATAGACATCGAAAAACAAAAATATATGTACAGAAAAACAAAACGAAACACCGGTATACTAAAAAATAGAAATAGAAATTTTTGCTCTATTCAATAAACTCATTTTCATAAATATGAGAATCATCTTGAGGAAAAGCAATCCATTGTAATGTTTCGCCACCGAAAACAAATGGAGATTTATGTTCGGAATATTGTTTGTTAATCGTATTTTCATCGTTTGATTTCGTTTTAATTGTTCGTAGATTTTTTAATAATTTCGTAATTTGTTTAAATGTAAAAAAACATGATGGTGTTGATGCTGGCGTTGTTCGATGATGGACAACTTGTTCATATTGTTTTTGTATAGTTTCAACATTATTAAGTATTTGTTCAAGTGTGTAATGTTTTTTATCTATTGGACGAACATAATCCTTTCGGTTTTTAACAATTTTCGATTGTCGTGGCGTACACGTTGCCGTATCAAATAAACGATCGTATACATTTTCATTAGTACGATAATCACTTATAGGAATTGGTGATGAAGTCGTAATCGTATTCTTAGGAGATATGTTAACATAAATATCAACCGCCGTTGAGTTTTGATTGTCAATACGTACATGAATCATTTTATGAAATGAATGAACGAGCATTAGAGACAGGTGTGTGTCGATTCATTTTCTATCGATTGACATAATTGAACCAGGAAGGAAGTGAGAGAGAGAGAGAGAAAACGAAAGAAAGAATTCATCGTCAGATGCTCAACTAATGTTTCGTTTTTATTCGCCCATCATATTTAGAACGAAAAGGTGTCATAACGAGCGAGTGAGAATACAACTAAACATTGCGATGATGTACCGTGCAATGCAAGCAGATGGAGATATTCGTTAAAACAAAAAGAAACATGCATATTATCGATTTTTTTTGTTTTTTTATTCGATTGCATCCGGTTTCTCATAATGACACATTCGAATAGGAAATAGCTGCATCTAGTGATGATTAACAATTGAAAGAAAACAAAATTTTAACATGAACTTTCACACAATGATCTCCGACTGGTGATGTGTAAGACGTAATTGAGTTTTACTCTCAATGGAATAAAGGTGTTAAAAGGCAATTGTGTGTATGTTACAAGAACGTATTGAATGAACATTCGATCGAATCATAATCTTCTTCATTTCGGAAAAAATTTGAAGTAAATCTTTAACTGAGGGTCAATAGTATTGTTTCACTTGTTATTTGTGGCCATCGGAGTATTTTTTTGTTTTAAACAAACCTGTGATTTTGATAATCGGTACATTTATCTCATTTGTATTTGATTGCTCTTCTCCTTCTTCTTCGTCATTTTTTTTCTCACCTGCCACTGTGAAGATGAAAGGAGAGAGAAAAATAATTGGTTAAAACAGGTGTGCAAACTTTTGTTTCAATAAAATGGCTTAGATAGTGAAAGTATTCATAATGAAATAAATTTATATTTTAAATGTATAAACTTATTTTCTCCTGTTCGATTATTTAAATGTTTCATGGAACTATTTTATGACTAAACAGATTATTTATGAGTTTTGATAGTATGAAAATTATTGTACTCCTATGCTCTTCTTTTGTAGAGAGAAACAGATAGAGATTATCTTGTGTATTGTTATTATCGAATTGATACAGCTATCTGTATGCTCTATTCGAACAAGATTATTTGAATAGAGATCATATATTTTATTGTTACATCGAAACTAATGTTCGGTTGTGTTTTCCAGCTAAATATATGTTTATATTTCATTTAAATTGTTATTACTTTCTTATGAAAGGCATATCTGTAAGGCAATATGCAATTATTGCTTCCCTGAATTATTTAATTTGATTTACTCACATTTCTTCAATCTATTAACATAGACTAACTTGATACTTTTTCGAATCTTCATTTCATTTAGTTCCTCTGTCTACAGATGTCGTTGTTAACCAATCGCACATCGATTTTCTTGCTACACACTTATTGATATCCGATATATTTTTCAATAAATCATTGCAAAAGAATCGATGTATTGCTATATTTTCTATTAATCATTAGTCATATACAAAAAATGTATGTTGAAATATACTCTATGACTCATTCAATCGTATTGTCTATTAGTATCAATATGAATGAACGAACAAAAAAAATAAACATAGATATCAAAATGCTTGTGTATTGAATTAACTCATACTTTACGTATGATGTAAAATATATTTCCCAGGCTTAAGAGAAAAAAAAAGAACAGAAATAATTCATCAATCATTTACGCGGCTGCAATTTGAACTTTTATGATTCCGCGATACACACCTACCTATTGATCAGCTGACCTTGATTATGCATGCATTTCTTTTTATTGTAGAAGAAAATATTTTTCGTTTTAATTTTTTTGGATAAATACAAAAAGGAAAAAGTATGACAACAGTGGTACGACGTAATGTTCGACCAGCAGCGTCAAATACTGGCGGTGCGTACAGTGATTCAGCAAGTAGTAATACATTTCAATCAAATCAAAATGAACGTGACGATCGAGATAAAAACGATGAACGAGATAGCGACGATGATGATAAAGAAACACGTCTTACACTGATGGAAGAAGTATTATTACTTGGTTTAAAAGATCGAGAAGTTTGTTAATTTGAATTCAAAAAAAATAAAAACTGCTTGTTTTTCTTCTTCTTCAGGGTTATACATCGTTTTGGAATGATTGTATATCGTCGGGTTTGCGTGGTTGCATTTTAACTGAATTAAGTTTTCGTGGTCGTGTTGAACTTGAAAAAACGGGTGCACGTCGTCGAACATTAGCCAATCGTAAAGTTATTTTACTGGATGATACAGCAACAGGAGATGTTCTACTCGATGAAGCGTTACGCCATATAAAAGATACGCAACCAACAGAAACTGTGCAAAGTTGGATTGAATATCTTAGTGGTATGTAACACTATTCGAACTTGACAAATTAACTTCGAACTGTATTCTATCGAGAATAATCCATGTTGATTTCAAAGAAAAACAAGTCATTAGATGAATTATCGGGCTCATACTTTAGCTGACGTTAAGAGTATTTTTCTTATCGTAGAAAATAATGTTCTATTTATAAAACGAAAGTTTTTTCTGCTCGTAAAATTTTTGACTGTATCGCGCTCTGCACACTAAACATTGAGGCATATTGAGAATACTATTAGAAAAGAATACATCGTACTTTTACGTTTTTTAATCTTAAAATTATGTCGATTTGAATTATAACAAAGATTCAATCAGACAAAATCTTAATAGCCTTGAAATATTGAGTTGTTTTAGTTATCCTACTGCGTTTGATTTGCTCTGTTAGCTTGTCATTATTTGTTGTGATCTGTGTAATTTTTTAGTATGTTAATATTATGATTATAATTTGAATAAGTGCACGAGTGTCTTGATACAAAAACAAGAACATTATTTTAATCAAGATAAGATCGTATCAAACAATTTAGCACACCGAAAATTTTTATTTTGATTGAGAATAGTTTTTATTACACTGACTAGACTAATTAGAGAGGACATATCAAGGCTAGCTCGAACACAGTTTAGAGGAAAATTTGAAGCTTGCCTACTGTCAATTAACGAATTTGATCGTATCTGAATCGAACTAATATTCTTGTTATTTACCTCGTGATTTAAGCAACGGCCTGCATATTTTCCTTTTCAGTTATTAATATCAGTAAAGAGCTTGTCAGGCTAACTCCGCTGCCGGAGAATGAGTGCGTTACTGTGTTTATCCTTGTTGCTTTTCTTATTACTTTTAAACGGTGTGCCAGAGAGAGGCGGGCAGCATCGTATTTTGTTCACTAAAGCGTGCTCTACAAAGTGCACTTTTCATTTTTCTTGTGTAAAATATTCTTTCACTTGTCTTACGAAAAATACAACAGAATAAAAAATGATTTAAACATCTTAAGTACACCTTGTATTTTTCGTAAGACAAGTGAAAGAATATTTTACACAAGAAAAATGAACAGTACACTATGTAGAGCACATTTTAGTGAACAAAATAAGATGTAGCCCTCGTCTCTCTGGTAAACTGTTAAAAAGTAATGAGAAAAGCAAAATGCATAAAAATAGTAACGCACTCATTCTCCGGTAGCGGAGTTAACCTAGCAAGCATTAACTATTTACATAAGTTGCGATAACATCGCTTTGTCTTTCTTCGATATGGTTGAATAAAGTCGAAGTAAAAATAATGTTTGTGGGAAAAAATGCAAATAAAACTATAGTTAAATGTAAGATTGATTGACAGGAAATTCTGTGTGTTCTAAAGAAAAACATTTTGTTTTTCGAATATCGTATTTTGTGTTGTGCTTGCAACTTATTTTCTACTGAAACGGAAAAGAATAAATCAATACTACTGAAGCTTAGCTATACTATATGATAGTGACTGTAGAAATCATAAGTTAGATATCGCGGCTGTTATTGAACTCGTGGGAAGATCCATTCACCCTGAAATTTAATCAAACCCATGAAGTCCTAGAACATAAATTTTGTTTAGTCGCCAATGTAAATATCACTTTTTTCTCGCAATTCTTATGTGAATCTTCAACAGTGAACAAATATCATTTGTTTTCTAGGTGAATGTTGGAATCCATTAAAATTAAAATATCAATTACGCAATGTTCGTGAGCGTTTGGCAAAAAGCCTTGTTGATAAAGGCATATGCAGTACGGAGAAACAAAACTTTTTCTTATTCGACATGACAACACATCCGCTTAGTGACAGTGTACATAAAGTAAAACTAGTAAAAAAAGTACAAGATAGTGTTTTATCACGCTGGCCAAATGATCCACGCCGTATGGATAAACGTATATTAGCTCTTATATATTTAGCGCATGCAAGTGGTAGGAATAAAACATTGAGCAAAAGTCACATACTGAATCTGATAGTTTGTTTTTATTTAGATGTTCTTGAAAATGCGTTCACATCGTTATCCGATGATGATTATGAAGTTGCTATGAAACATGTCCGTGAATTACTTGATCTTGATCCCGATCAAGAAACGGGTAAATATGATAGCAAAATGGAAGCTATGTGGGCTGTTGTATCAGCATTCAACAAATGAAAATTCAGTTTAGTTTACCTGACGCGTTCAATTCCACATTATAGAAACTTATTCTTTATCATTATTTTTGTTTTTTTTCTTTTTTGCTCTGGCTGCCATTTCTTTTCTCGTTTCTAATAAAATCAAAAGTTTTAAATTATAAATAGATATAAATATCTTTTTCTTTCTCTCTCTCTCTCTCGAATACAGTGACGTAATTTTTGTGTTGGGTCCAGAAAGATTAATTGATTTCTAACAAATTGTACTTTAGTTTTCTGTTTAGCATTAAAAAAAATCTCTTTTCTTATTTTTCTCTTTTTTTTATTTGTACGTGAAGATCCAACACTATTTTGCTTTCTTTTTTTTTCTCCTCTGTGATACACATGCACAAGATGTATAAAATAAAAACAAAAACGCAACAGTTTATTTTATTCTTTCTCTTATAGATGCCAGGATGAGAAAGTTCTCATTTGATGATTGTTTCTTTTTTTTGCCGTTCCTGTTTCTTCCTTTCATCACTTAGCAACGCATCACAGAACTAAAACGAGTGAAAGAGTGTTACTACATAGGCGATAAGTAGCACGTCATGAAAGGTAGTGACTTACTTCTGTTCGGTCTCTTTACTTTTCGTTAAAACAAGAGACCTACAGGGCTTTTTCATTTTTCATGTGTAGGCGATTGACGTCACTGGGTAAGACAAAAAAATCTTTTCACATTGTGACTAACCCGATGAATATTAAGAAAAAAAGCAAATAAATTATAGATAGTAAACAAACTTACTTACGTAGGACATATAATCAATTAGATATAATATAGAAATTATTCTAGATGATAGTGATATTTTAATTTCTTTTTCTTCTATTCGAACATCACTTTATTCATTCCGAATTGTAGCAAGCATGGGACCATTTCTTTCGCGTATGGGTATCTTATTGGGTACACGCATTAACAATTATGACATGAATGGTATTCCTCTTCATCATAAATGTCGTAATTGTGGTCGTGGATGTGATCCAGTGAAATCTACCACAACATGTGCTAATGCTAAATTTACTCGTACGGGTACAAAGGATCAGGTAGCCATAATAAGACCAGTCATACCAGATGAAAAAGTACGATGGTCATCATCATTTGATTATCAACCAGTTGAATTTACTGCGGAAAAAGTTCGAACATCAACTAAAGAGTATGTCGATCGAGACCCACGACAGGATTCATCTGTGGAAATACCATGGAACTCCGATGATCGTTTATGCGATCGGCGATCTTATCATGGTACTTATAAAATTATTGGGCGTGTACCACAGAATCCGTGTGGACGCACCGGTATTACTGGTCGCGGACATCTTGGTATGTTTCAAACTATGAAAATAAATTATTTTATACCACTAATTTAGGTCATTTCGGGCCTAATCATGCCGCCGATCCAATTGTAACACGATGGAAACGTGATGCAAATGGTGAAAAAGTAATTCATACAGAAACGAGAAAGCCAATTTTACAATTTGTTTGTATAAAACGTAAAGATACAAATGAATATGCTATACCTGGCGGAATGGTTGATAAAAAAGAGAAAGTTACTGAGACATTACAACGTGAATTTCAAGAAGAAACACTTAATTTTCCTGACTTAGATGAACGCAACAAACATGATTTATTAGCAACAATAAAAGATATTTTTGAAAATGGTGGCATTCGCATTTATTGTGGTTACGTTGATGATCCTAGGTATTGAAAAGGAATTCATGTTGAATCTAACCATTCATTTAATCTTTTATTTTATAGAAATACAGATAATAGTTGGATGGAAACAACAGGTATGAATATCACGTTAAGTTCTATTAGTCGCTTTCTATACTATAAGTCACAGTTAAGAATATTAGTCAGTTGCGCATCTTCGGCAGAGTATTTACATGAATTTTTTGCAACTTAATGGGCGAACATATTTTATTTTATAGTTCACATTGATGTTACAATTTATCGTGTCTGGATTCTTCACTCAGTAGACACATGCAATAGTGAGGATATATCGACAAAAATATACGTTTTTCAACTTTTAAATCAGACTCTATTACTATCGAAGAGAAGCGCTGAAGTCAGCAGGGTTAGTTTCGAGTTCGAATGAAATTACTAGCTAATAATGGCCCGATCCAAAATTTATGAACCCGATATATTCAACAATGCACAAAAAACGTTTTTCATTCATCCCAAAATGATGGAGACAAAAATCATTTTTTTGCATTGATTCGCTTCCCTATATGAGGCCGATGTACCTTTGCAAAGTGTGTGTTTTTTTCTTTGAAAAAAATTTGAATTAGAATAGCACCTATCGGCTACAAAACTTATGTTACTGTTGACGATGTCTGATTGCTCTTCGCTCTAGTACATCTCTCTGAAACCTATGAATGAAGAAAGAAAGAAGAGACCAATAGAAAATTTTCCGAACCTGAAACCGAAATTAGTGAAATGATACAATGAAGTCTAAGAAATTTCTTCTTAAATTCATAATGGCTTTTCTTTCAGCATACAATTTTCACGATGGAAACAATGAACATCTCGCACTAATCAATGTTCATGGTGGCAGCGATGCCTTAAGTGCATTTTGGCATGATCTTGGCTCTGAAACACCCTTATTTGCCAGTCATGCTGATTTTCTTCAACGCGTTGCAAATCTTCATCAAGCTCATTGGTAAACGAGCAAAAGCAAAAAACATTTATTTGTCTGATATATTTAATTGTATAGCTTCAAGATCTGTTTTCACCTTATATTGAGAATGAATGTATAAATATAAGAATATGTGTGCTGTAATTAATTGTTTTGAATCAAGTATCAAAACAATAAAATACCACAAATTTATATTTCTGTCTTAAACCGTTTCTGATTGTTATTGTGTATTCTTGTTTTTAAACGTTTGTTTATATACAAACAAAGAATGTAAGAATAGTTTATGTTCGGTTTTTTAAATTTCTCAATTATGAACATATTTGTATTGTCAGTGATTATCAGAATGAAAATTATTCAATCGTAATGCTTGATAAAAAAAATATGTATTTTTTTTTCTTTCCAATTTTAACAAAAAAATAATTTTATACGTTAATCAACTACTAAACTATAAGAAATATAAATGTATCAAAGGAGTCTCTTGCAAATGATAATCTGACAAGTGAAAAAGAACGATTCTTTTCTCATTGTATTAAACAATCATCACATTGATGAATATTAGTAAGTCGTTTACTCAATGTATCAATACGTTTTTGAAGATCGGTGATTTGAATTGAGTCTTGAGTTTTCGTATAATCATTTGAAGAATCGTCGGATATTTCTTGCAATGAAACAGTATCTAGTCAGTAAAAACTAAATCGACGATATTGATTCATTAAATCAACTTACTACTAAGTAAATTGACAGATGTAATTGGTTCTGTAATTAGATTTTTACCATAATCAAATAATGATTCAAGTTCAGTTATATTCGATGATAGATCAATCAGTAATGAATGGTATTGCTCATCCTATGCAGATAAAAGATAATATCGAGTGATTCATGTTGAGCGAGCGGGCAAAGAGGCTATTCCTCGAAAATGATCAGTTGTTACGAAAAATTTTCGGACAAATTTTTTTACAACGTCTTTAGCCTCCGACACTCTTGAAAACCATCGACAACTCTCTCGTCCTCTCTTCATTCAAATTGAATCATAGAAATAATTCGATAGCGGGCAATTAAATTTCGAAAACCATTTATGTGCAGTTTTTTCTTCAATAGCACTCGGCTCCTTTGACTGTATTATCGTTTCTAATATCTCAGTCTGGAGAACAATAGAAAAATAAAATCACCGTCTTAAATATTCACAAGAGGTGGATTTGTTGAAAATTGCTCCTAGCAAGACTAGACATGATAAAGTTGAATCTATCGTGTCAAACATATCAGGTAGAGACATCCTTATGGTAATATCGTGCGATCTAATCACGTAAAATCTTTCGAACTACCATAGAATCTAATCATGCTATGTCAATACATCAATTACTGGTGGAAAACCCTTGGAAACTCTTACAGTCACATACGATTTCTTATGATACTATTATCAGTTTCTTGCAAAGCAACAAGATCTTATAATGCCGCCGCTAGGTGTAAAAATTCTCATTGAAAATAGAGCATATTCAGAAAATGATTTTAAATTTCAATGATACTTGTTTGTTCAATTGTACTGTATTATCTAATGTAATTGTTTGTCGTTTTTGTTGTTGATAAACTAAATGAAGCTAACAAAAGTATGATTATACAAACGAAATAGTTTATCATTAACTGACTAATTGATTAAATTGATCAATATGTTCATTTGAATTCAGGGATTTAATTGACAAGAGACGATTAATTTCTTGAAGAATAAAATCATTTTCTTGTTCTATTTTTAAACGATTTATTTCTTTTAACTAAAAATATAATATTTAAAAACAAAAGCAATTGAAACAAACAAATTAATACATTTTCACGGCATATTTGCTTTGCAACAAGAAGTTGTCCTTCAATTCTTTGAATTTCTTTTCGGATATCTTGATGATTACGAGCCATTTGATTTTACTTACTTACGATACATTGTCAAAGTTGATCCAATAAACGAAAAGATCAATGATTCATTCTCGAAGTCTTTGTTCTAGGAATGTTCGCACAAGAAAAGATTGAAAAACAAATATTTTTACGCTTTTGTTTATGAAGTCACGGTTACGGATTTCATTTCGCAAGCGCTAATATTCGAGCGTAGGTTTAATTAACTGTAATCTACTAATGTCGCTACAGTAAGAAACCATCAATTTTCTATTTGACAAATTGTGATTGACGAAAAGATTGCATCACAATCATTTATTTTTATCAATTTTTTCATTTCCATAGAATCAAATTCTGTTGTTGCTTTGCAAGATTGAAAATCAAAAGGGAAAAAGTGATTCACCACTGTAAAAACAGAGCATATTTTTGATAAACTTGATTTTAATTGTGACTGTTGCTTTTTGTTTTGAGCAAATCTAAATATTATTTTTCTTTATTCTATTTTCCTCTTAAGATTTATAACCGAATTAAATCCATTAAACTCAATCACCATGTGTAATTTATATTGTCAAGATAAATATTTAACAAACTCAATAGATAGAATAAATAGTCAAGTCTTTTCTTTTTATAGCACAATCTAATTTCATACTCGCCACAGAAATATCTATTAAAGAGGAAAATTGAAGTTCTTATTTTGTTTTCTTTAAAAATAATTGCTAATGAAAGGTGTGCCGCGGCGTCTTGGAAATCTCTTAATTTAGCCGAGACAAAACAAATCTGCAACATTTCATATAGAGCAAAATCGACAACATGACGATATTCATTATTTATTTATAATGCTAAATGACATTTTAAGTAATTTCTCAAATAAAAGTAGAATAATTTATATATATCAACAGAATTGATTGACCGCATTGAGTAAAACAGTTGGTGTACTATTTTTCACAATTGTTTAGTTGTCTTGGTGAATTCTTTTCTTCTACTAAATGCATCTTTTATTTATTCAAAATAGTCGTTCGTTCTCGAGGCATAAAAATCAACTCGAATCAATGAATAGTTAACAGTTCGTTTGTAAGAACGATGTAAATAAACCTTTGCATAGAAATAAAATAAAGGAAATCATCAGGCTTTGTTTTCTCTCCAGAAAATGCACCAATGAATGTTTTTCTACGAGCCAACAAGAATAAATCTTTCACAATGTCAAACATCGCTGAAGTTAGCTTTTGATTGTTATTGTTCATTCATGTTCGCTATAGTGTTAGAAAACAATGAGAGATTTAGTAAGGCTTTTAACGTATAAAGATTATTAATCAGTCTCTATCTCAACTAAAATGGAAAAGCAATGTCAATTGGTGGAGATATTTTTCTATTAGAAAAATGAAATGTCTTTTTATTCACTATTTTTCAGTAAATCATCTAAAAATAGTCGGAATCAATAGATATATTGGTAAATTCCATCGTGATAGAATCAACACTCATTCAACTGAGAAAAAGAAAACCATCTGATCAGAACTCGGTTTCGAGCAGAAAATTTTGAAACTACACAGAGAAAAATTTAACGCAGACTTTTCGCCAACGATGGAGAGAGTGATGAAGCCGGTGTTTTTTTTTACGGTATCTGGATCGGTCTATGTTATCGAAAAATTAATTTGATTAGAAACGACCTTAGCTGTCAATGTCAAAAATTGGTTTGTTCTCATTGTTTCTTTCAATAAAATAACACAGAAGCTCGGCAAAAGTAACCGATTCAAATCATAAGTACTTTGAACTGTCTGTCTGGTCGAAGTAGAACATCTTTTGAAAACAAGACACAATTTTTCTTATGCCCATAAGCCATTTCTTTTTAATATAAAATGGAAATTGTCAATGAAAATCCTTAGTATCCGGAATATATTTTAATTATCGTTTTGTATGACTTGGGGAATATTCACTGTGGCGTCTCGGATATTTAGGAAAATCTTTACATGATTTATATCGATGAGTTATAGAGAATTAATAATCAGCAGCTGAGTGTTTTCTTCTGTGGTAAAGTATGATTTAGATTCACCATCAATCTCTTTACTACTAGCTCGAAGTCGATGATTGCCATTGAAAATTCATTATCGTATTCTTTAGACAAACTCTCCAGGGTGTCTATGAAATAATGCGTATGACCTTATATTAGTACTCAAGCCTCTTTATAGTAATCGGCTGTTTCTATTAGTAGAATTTTACATAGATGTCAAACTAATATTAGACTTCTATTCATATTATATCTAATTAATCATTGATGTTTTTTTTATAAAACAAATTTTAGCTTTATAAAAATAATATTTTATTGAAGTCTTTTTTTAGGCAGTAATGTAAGACGAGGACCATTCTTTCATATAATCAACGACAGTATACTTATATTAATAGATTTTAATGGCATCGAGCTTAAATAAAATAATATTATTATATATAACATTAAGATCACCACTAACAGCCAACTAGTATAATCCCTGCAACAATTGTAATATAAGCTGATAGTTGTATAGTCTTCTAGAACAGTATTATGGTGATACAAGTCAACTGTTAAAGTAAATTTTCATGTTTTTCCTTTAGCTTTATATAAGTCGATCGGATGATTTCTCGAATACGTAGTTGAAAAAATATCGAATATTCAAATACAACATAGAATTGAAATCATGACCCTTATGAAGTTTGATGAAATGTGAGGAAAAAACACATCCTCTAGTTTCCATTTCATCAGTTCTATATCAATAAATCGACAGCAAAGCGTAGTAATGCAAAATGATAGAGAGAAGCACTTGAGTACTTTAGGTCATTGATCAATTGAAAACAGGAAATAGTAGATGTTTTATTTATATCGAAATTTCTGCTGCTATACATGATACATGTGATTGTTAATAATGAATCTCTGAAGAAATTTTATCATTAATTTCAAGTTTAATGAAGACAGTAGTTGTTCTTTCAAAACTGCAATCGCACGAAAGAAAATGATACAAACATATTCACATCAAACAATGGTCTATTGCTATCTATGGTAAAAGCATTCTAATTGTTTTGTTTTGTTCTTGTTCTGTCTTGAAAAAATCAAGTTCCTTAGAATTCTGTTTAAAATAAATGACGTAAACAGCAAGTACTTAGTACACTTTTTACAGACAATATGAAATTCAAATAAGGTTTTAGTTTTATATGGAAGTTTTTCATTGAATAAAGTATTGAAACCTTCTGTTTTATATCTATATATATATAAAGAGCTATTCGTGTGCAATAATGAGTGACGATCGTAGATTATTTTTACGATAAATGATTTCGCGCAAAGCTATTATTAGATACTCTATAGAGAAACAAACAATTTACGTACACTCATTTTCAGTGTTGCCAGTTGTCGAACTTGAAAATCTGGCAACTTGCGGAGCTTTTTTCAAATGTTGAAAAAAGGCGGGAAGGTTTTTTGGGTCCGTTTTTTCATTTAAAGTACGTTTTACTCTAGCGGATTCGAAACAAAAATACTCTTTATACATATCTACAACATATATCTAAATAAAACAGTGCACATCCAAGAAGACTGCCTGATGTCAACCTCGAAAATCCAAAAAATTCAGGAATTGGTTTTTCGAAATCGAGAAAAGCTGTGAAAATTCGGAAAAATTTTCGAAGTCTAGAATTTTTCCAGAAGATGTGGGCATCTGGCAACAGTGTCTATCTTACTTGACCAAGAAATCGATGATTATCTTTTAAATGAACCAGATCTTTCGAAATATATAATCGATTGTTAGTAGAGTTACGCCACAAAAGTGTCACGAATTGCTGAGTAAATTCGCAAAGTAGTTTTTACTATGCATTCTAACGAACACGTTTTAATTATCCATTTAAATAAACTTTATGAAATCAGCATTCTATTTTCAATTTTTATTCATCTACAACGAAAATTTTCCGCACCAATCCCATGACAGGAAAAGAGGTTAATGTATCTATTAGTGAAAAATCGGAAGTTATCAGATAAAAGTCATCGAATGACTGTTGAATGTCAAAAAAACACTCCTGATTTTTCAGAAAAATTGCCTGATTTCTAAAATTTGTATTTGGTAACACGGATATATACATCCTCTTAATTGCGTTTGGCAAGCTATTTCTTTTTTGTTCTTCTAATTAAATACTTTATGAAAACAAGTAAATATTGTAGTATTTTGTTTTTCAAAGACTATAAACTGACATTTTTATAGAGTTCTTCGTGCTTAGAATCGCCACTTCAAGACAAGTATGATATTAATAACATCAAGCGTACAACGACATGAACAAATAACGATCTAAATAAAGTCATGTCTCATACAATCAAGTTTCAGTTACCGATACGTGCCTATAATCGTTTGGGCTAATCATAGAAATAGATACATTGGCCTTGCGTATACATACATATTTTTTTCTTCTTGCTTTCTTTATTATAAGTGATGTCGTTAGCACAAATGCATGCCATTATTGAGTACAAGTAGACATTTTTGTATGCGACAGAGATAGTATTATGAGTCTCTTCTGTTTACTTTATTCTTGGAGAAGAAAATTATTCTCTCATTCATTAGAAGACTAGACCCATGATGACAATGAATAATAAAGATCCGCCTTGATCACCGGCAATCTTGCCTTTTCTCGCAATATTTTATAAAATAAACAGGAAATAAAAAAGAACGCAGCAGAAAAAAGCGAGATGGTCGAGTAGCAATCAGTTCAGATAACAGAATGAGTGCAGACATCATCTGACGTCAAACGCTCTCGATACATCATTCTTTTTCTTAGTCATATTTTCTTATTCTTTTCAATCATTATTATTTGCTAGCAAACTAAAGAAGTACACAAACGCCCACCCTTCATATGCATTCATTCATATCGATGGCTAAAGATATTTATCCTTGACTAAACTAGTTCTATTTTGCATAGTAGTACCCATTGAATTAATTGAAATTTGGAAAATAATAGATAGAATTGACAAATTTAATAATCAATTTCGTTCATTTAAAAAAAGAGTCACACAAGTCACACGTAAAACTAATTAGAAAGTAATGAATCTTCACACGATGATTTATTGCATATTTTACTTTACATATTAAATTATTTAGACGAATAGAAGACACATCAAAGGTACGTTTTTAATGTATTTTGTTTCTGAATAATTGGCAAAGTAACTTTTTGACTACATTAATTACTATTCATTTATGTTTGCATGTGCCTTGTTTTCTGAAATACGTAATACTATAATGATTTGATGGAATCATTAATGTAGATTTTTCTATTATCATTTTTACAATCAACTCCACATTTCCGCTACTCGTTTAAGACAAGCATAAGCAAGTAGATTTCATGTGTTTTCGATCGTTTATTTTAATCATTACATACTCAAGGTCTCTACAGTTTTTCACTAGTCATATTCATTTACTTCTAGTCTAGAATCTAAGTGCACATCCATTATTACACTTGACTACCTTTTTTTTACTATTTGGACTTCCTGAATGTTGTTAAACACGTAAAATAAGACCCGCTGTTTACTACTCTTAAACGATTATTGACGAACTTATCTTTTCTTTTATGAAAAATAGCAATGTTGATTTACTTGTTTCATCGTATTTCCTTTGAGGAATACAAATTTAGTGTTGACTGAATTGTGTTAAAAGAGAATTAACTTTTCTGTTGTTGCCCGTATAGCGTACTCCGAGTAGAGACGAAACAACGGTAAGCATTCATGTTGACCTATTGATTTAGTTTGTAAGAAAAACAGCTCAAGATAAAAAAAAATTGATCCTTATTACATCGGAAAATTGATACGGAATGTAGCACGTTAATTTTCAGCCGACTGTATCATTATTATTGAAGATAAAAAGGAAAAACTACATATAGTTTTTGCCCTATTCTCCAAAAGTCAATTCTCTTCACTAATGATTTGTGATATTTCGATTTTTCTGATACGATAATAATATATGTTGAGGCTCACTGGAGTCAAAGTACCTGTCGAAAACATACAAAACACGAGTCATTTCAACTGATAGTCAATTTCAAATAGGAAATAAATCTTGTGAATAAATACCAAAAGATAACTAGACGCTTTCTATGAACTCCACGACACTAGAAAGATAAATAGGCAAGACTATATTTCTTAATTCGTCTTTAGGCTTTGATGATATCCTTAGAGAAAAATAGATAATTATCTTTTCTATTTCTCCGTGAAATATCACACTGAATTATCATATTATATTGAGTTATTTCATTGCTCAAGTTACTTCTTCTGATCTATATTCTATCAAGTTTCTTTTATCGCGTTAAACTTTTGAAAAAGTAAATACTCGAAATTGCTTTTGCAATTTGCAGGAAAAAACCTCTAGAAAAAATTGATCAAGCATTTTAAGTGCATATGTGCAATATCACTTCGTGCAGAAGTGTCTTCCTTTCTTCCTTCGCTTCCATTTACCTGCCATCGTCCTTTTTTCTTCTACTTCAAAACATCGCATGCATCAACGAATTAGCATCTTTGAAGTTACTTTCACAAGAGAATTTTCTCTTTTTAGATAGACAAACAGTTAACATCCGTCCCCCTATTGTGATCGTTTTTCTATTTTCTCAGTTGGTAGTTAAACATTGTATGCTATAACCAATATTTAAGATCTTGCCTACATAGAAACGACAATATCTATGGCAGCTATTGGTTAAAACAAAATTAGTATGATAAAATCGTTGAGAAGAAAATTTATGTAATCAATTTTAATACCGATAAATTTATCAATGATTTCGAATAATATAAGTTCGACTATAATCAAAAGTTTTTCGTCTGATGAATTTACATGGTCTTTCAGAACGATTACCGTACTTATCGTATGCGGCTTAATTACAATCTTCACTATATTAGGTTTGTCAGTGAAATTTTTTTATAATTAATCAAATGCTGAAGTTATTGCAACGTGGAGAAAAATTAAATTTTAATTTCTACTTATAGGCAATGGCTTAGTTTTGCTTTCAATCAAATTTCGACTCCGTGCTAGATCATACTCTGATTATTTTATTGTTAGTTTATGTCTAGCAGATTTTTTCGTTGGCTTATTTGTAATGCCATTGATGACAGTGCATTCATTATATTTACGTTGGCCATTTCATTATCGTCTTTGTTATGTGTGGATGTCCATTGATTTTACTTGTTCAACAGCATCATTCCTTACACTTGCGTCTATGGCTCTAGATCGATATTGGGCATTAACAGGTATTCCTGTTTTTCTTAAATTTCTGTTTGGGTTAAATTTAATTGCTTTGATATTTTTAGCGCCTTATTTTCATTTGCGTAATCGTTNTACATTCATTATATTTACGTTGGCCATTTCATTATCGTCTTTGTTATGTGTGGATGTCCATTGATTTTACTTGTTCAACAGCATCATTCCTTACACTTGCGTCTATGGCTCTAGATCGATATTGGGCATTAACAGGTATTCCTGTTTTTCTTAAATTTCTGTTTGGGTTAAATTTAATTGCTTTGATATTTTTAGCGCCTTATTTTCATTTGCGTAATCGTTCCTATTCATCCGTATTAATATTTATAATTAGCTCGTGGGCTATCCCGTTTGCTATATGGCCAGGATCAATATTTATTTCTCACCATTATAGTACAATAGATCCGTCATGTGTTCATCCAGCACATTCAGTTATTATCGTTGGATTATGTACATTTTTTTATTACATCCCACTTCTATTTATGCTTGTTTGCTATTCAAGAATAATAGTCAATATTAAAAATATTGAAGTATTAGTAAGTTCATTTGGCTTTATTTATTGTGTTAAATATATTAGTGAGATGAATTTTAGAAGAAGGAAAAACAACTATTTTTAGCAGAAATAAATTAATCCTATGATAAGTAAATTTATTCATTGCCATTTAATGTCAGACAATTTGACACAAATAGATCTGAAAAAAGATTGTTGTAAATGTCCTTAAGGGTCATTTAATTACGTATGTGTTGTCAAGATCTTCTGTGTAGGGGCGGTTAAAAATATCATGATCATATAATCTTCGAGCATTGAGAGAAAATGACATGAGATTAAATAATGACAGTAATGATAAATGACTTGAATTCATTATCTACTATTAAGCCTACAGGAATGAAACCTTTAAAGAGCATTCGGATAGGGCGTGCCAACTTTCTAAAGGTAATCACCATCGATAAAGGATTGTCCAAGTTCTTACACTTGTTTTTACATATGTTATATAAGACGTGATTCTCCGGAAAAAAAGCCACTCAAATAACATTAGGAAAGCATTTTCTACTCTATGTCAAAATTGGATTAGAGTACCCACAGTCCGACAAAGAGATTCGAGGGCAATGATTCCTGACAATTTATGAGTATACTTAACCCATTAAATTTTTCATCTTTAATAAGTCAAACTTTCATTATGTGTGAATAGAAGCTGGAGGAGCGTTCTTTTTTACCAAAGAAAAACAAAAGTTTCCAGTGCCTACACTGCTGAGAGACTACCGGAATTTTGAAAGCAAGATTTCTTTTTGTGATAGTGACATAGAACAATTATCATACAGGCTGAAATAGCATGAAATATTGACTAACTACCATGCAATTACAGTTCGTAATTACTTTTAACTTATAGGCACCCACATTCATTTTCTGAATGCATGCGAGATTGACGTTTTACTACGACAGCATAGTTGATCATGAATACTGTTCATTTGGCAGTGATTAAAAATTCATATTCAATGAATCCTGATCCATCTAATTCGACTGTTTATCTCAGAATAGGTTTTTTCTACCATAAAGATAATTCATCTTCAATAGTTAAGTAGTTGGAAAACTCATTTTCATGCTATCAAGATAATTCTTTGAGACTCTATCCATTCAGAATGAAAGATCTGATGCAATCCAGATGAAATTTCTAATGAACAAAGCATATGAACAAGTGCTCGAGGTGGTTGCAGTTGAAGCTAATTATTTGGTCATTCATTTTTTGTTTTCAATAGTATTCGAATCAAAAATTGAAAAAAATAGAATGAGAAATTCATCATAGAATACTTCAATTTCGAAAATGGGTTCTATTTCTCCAATCAACAGATAAGAACGATACCATACTTTAGATAATTTAATTTATTTTTGAGGCGACATTCACATATGGTTCTCGTAGGTTAATAGTAGTGAAGAATTATTATGCGTTGAATTATCGACAGAGCATTCAAATGAACTAAAAACGTTTGATTTGTTTATTTCCCGATGATTTTCAGTCAAAACGTTTTAAAAAATTGTAAATTTCAATGCATGTTTTACATAATGGTTAATTTTATGTACCGACTGATAGTGAAAATGTCAATTTTAATGATAATCTATTTCGAATACTATAGTGTGTTTTCTATAGATCAAAGATACATGCGATCCAATGCATTCAAATGTCTCTAGTAATAATTCAAAGTCGTCTGCTGTAGTACAAGCATTACGTTTTGATGATTCAGCTCGCAAGGATAAAACCAGTAGTGCAACAACAACATCAACAACACCACTTTCATCAATACGCTTTCGTTGTTATAAATATTTTCAACGAAATCGAGCAGTGAAATCAATGAAAACCGAATCTCTATCGCATAATAAAAATCTACGCATGATGCATGAAGTGACAAAACCTCGATCAAGCTCAAATGAATATCGTCAACATATAAATTCGAAACGACGATCAAATACAGTTGTTCAAGATGCTACACCAAAGTTTATAAACACAGAAATGGGATCGCCGCCTTCGTCTTCTGCTATTCATCACCGTTTATGTCGACCGCCAACAACAACAACAACAACAACATTCAAAGGACAAAAACGTTCTTTGAACGATACTGATGAAGATAAACGATTACAAAAGAATTCCATCGCTAGTCAAGATGATGAACAACAACGATTAGTTCGAGCTTGTATTAAAACCTATAGACTATCATTACCAGCTATTCGATATGAATCTTGCTGTTACTATCAACATTCCGCACCTGCACATACAATAATGACAAAAGCAACTATTGAAGATCAACATCGAACTATTGTGAATAATCATCAATATGATAATTCCCGTCAGAACTCTGTAGCAACTGAACGTAGTCCATCACAATCGCCTTCATCTGCTGAGCGCAATGAAAGTGGGAGTCTGAAAGGAGTACATACATCAAGGCACGATTCATCGTTGGATATAACGATGGATGAAGATAATCGTCATGTGAATCATCGCAACCAACCATTAGCCTCGTCAAAACCGCGTAGTTCAAGTCGTTATAGCCAACATGCCGTAGCTCAATTCATGCATGAAAGACGTAAAGCATGTTTAAGACGAAATCAAAAAGCCAGTCGAATGCTCGGTATGCATAAAAACTACTCTAATTTTTGTGTTTTACTTATTAAGAGTGGATATTCTACAGGCGTACAGACAATTCAAATTAAGTTTTATTCTTCGAGCACAAATTTACTCGTGGCCATATGTTGAAGTCAAAGAAACAACTCGATAATATTAATGTAATCTCATATGAGTCTATTAGAGTTTTTCAGTTCTTTCCATTGTCTTCAATATAACTCTATACAACTATCGACTTCTATGATAAGTTCACTTGTTCAATTTTGAACCAGCGGTGATGATGTATGAAATCCTTAAGCGCTTAAAATTCATATTGTTACTTTTTTTATATAAAGCAATCGACAAATCTAAATAGATGTCTACATTTAGCCGAGTTTAGAACATAATCTGATTAGAGAAAATCTAATTGTTCTGTTTTCTTTCTAGGAATTTTACTCGCTGTTTTTCTTATTTGTTGGCTTCCTTTTACAATATTTTATCCAACATCGATATTTTATCCAAAAAAATTTTCTAGTGGACTTGAAAGCATCACATTTTGGTTTGGTTATGCCAATTCATTGCTGAATCCTTTTCTATACGTGTACAGTTCCCGCAATTTTCGTCAAGCCATTATTGAAACATTATGTTGTCATGTTCGATTACGAGCACGACAACGATTACGTTATCAATGGTCTATTCGTGCCGGCCAAAACTAGATAGCTTCTTTTTTTTAAATTTCGCTCTATTTATTCGTGACATCCTATCTTTTTTATGATTTTTAGTACAGCTTTTTCGGACACTTACGAGAGAGAAAGATAACGATAACATATAGAGAACAGAATACAAAGAACAGAAAACAAACAAACTGGAGAGGCAGTGACGACGAATCCACGTGTATTGAATTGTTTTTTCTTTCTTGACTATTCTTCCATTATCGAATATCTTTGAAACCGAAACACCGTGCCAGGGGAAAGAATCGAACCTTCTGCTATCGGACTAAATCAGATGCATAGAACCACGACGCCATCCCTGGCTACTAGATAGCTGTTAAACATACTTTATAAAGGAGTATTAAATAATAGTCAAACAGCCTATCTACATAAGATTGTCGTATATCCCATCAAATAATGACTTTTGTTATAAGTAAAAGTATTGGAAGAAAACTATTTAGTGAATTATCACTAAAAGCTAGTCGATCAATATTAACCATTGTAAATAAACAAAATTGAATGCATGCAATTAACTGCGCTACACTAATTTTCGTTGATGTTAATCAAACGTATGAATGCGTGACAACACAAAGTGTTCTCATTTGTATTATAATCTTTTTATTTTCTGTCTGTTTATCTTATGGATATTATACTTGCTTCATAAGTTGATTACTCAATAAAAATTTGAACTCGCTTCTTCGTGCAGAAATCCATAGATTATTTTTTTTTATCTCATTAAATATATATATATATATATATCGAAGATTATAATAAATCTCAACAGACTAGCAGCAAATTCACTACGTTATTTTAAAATAAAGTCTATTTGTTTATTTCTATTTTACAAAGGCACGCCACTCACATATGATTTTCTCATTACGTAAGTGAAGCATTCATTTGAACTGCATCAACATGTATACTGTATAATAAATTTATGGCTGCCTTGACGTCAACAGAAAACAAAAAAAATGTTTGGAAATAGCTTTTGACGAAACAATTCAAAGATAGAAAGATTATTATGTTAAATTCAAGTATCCATTATCTACGTCATAGTATAAGAAAGCTTTTCTAAGCACGACAAATGATCTGGCTTTTTTTCTTCAGTGTAATGGTAAAAAGTGAGATGCGCAATTTCAAAGAAAAATTGTGAAAGCTGTGCTTTCTAGTCAGCTTGGGTGAGCATTAAAAGCCGGCGCTCAATGATATGTTTTATTGAGGGTGTGCGTAGAACATAACACCCGTTCGATTTTGAAAATTACTTACGGAACTTTTATACCGTCTCATTGTTCATATTTTGTGACGAATTATGCCTTGACAGATGATTCACTGGATGTTAATTGAAAATAATTCGGAAACCTGGAACTTACTTGTAAATCACCTATTTTAGTAATAGAAAGCTGAGCACTTCTTATTGCTGTTTTTGCTATTACTTGAGATTTACTATGATTGAATAAGCGCGGAAAATTATACTCATCAATTCAATGTCTTCATTCTGACTCTACCTTCTGTTTTTTAATTAGCTCTTACAGCAAAAAAATAAAAACATGAAAAACGTATAAGTCAAACACAAAAAATTATTACTGATAAAAACAGTTGAAACTATTTAGTTAAACGTCACGTTTTTGTTAGTAAACTTGTGAGCTTAAATCTTTGATATGTCATGATTTCAACCATGCGAAGTACTTAATCAAAAATGTCTATTAATAGAATAGTATCGAAGTAAAGAAATCAATTTTGTCTTATTCAGATTGATGATTTTATATGATCGATTGAAATATAGACTAATCTTAAAAACAGACAATGAAAACCTACATCCATATAACAGAATATATTTTTCTAAATACAATGTATAGAAGCAACATTATTAAATCGAACTTTTTTTGACCCTTAAAAATCATTAGTGTCCTTCAAAATGCTAGAATATTTTACGTTTGAACACTTTGAAATTCTAGTTGTAGAATCCGATAGTGGGAGCTTATCGTTGGTTTCCACATAATCTGAAAATAAATAAGATACTTAATCTTGCGATTGTAATTATAAAAAGCTTTCCAAAGATGTTTTCGATAGATGATATTTCAATCAAATAGTAGAATAAATGTACTCACACAGAATATTGCTGTGAGCTATTTGCAGCTCTATTATTAAAATTGCCTTGTCACCTAATATAATTGCTCCTATTTTTCTTATCTATTCCATCGTCACGCGTATGTCTAACAAACTAGAGTTCTTGATAAAACCATCTGGCATGCAAAACGAAGCCACAAGAATGCATCGCACCGAATTGTATTACTTGAGAATAAGCCATGAAGAAATTAAATTAAACGAGATAAAACCACAGAGGAGTATAACTTGCTGCGCACGAGACCGCATAAACATGATTGGCCCATACAAATACATGTGAAAATTAGACGAAAGAAGATCATGCATTCTCATTTGTTAAATGCGAATGAAAACTTCTTTTTGAAAGATCATTAACTTTAGTATTTACACCGAAAACATCGAGGGCTTGGTTTCGTAATTTTCTAAATTGCTCAAACATCTCCAAATGTATTTCTGAATCCGTAAATGTGTTTATAGTTTCAGATAAAAACGCATTATCTTTCCTTGCCAATATGAAAACCTTTTCTGGACTGTAGGCTACGAGGGCTCTATTTTCAATATTGTCCTGATTTTAAATGTCCTATGCCGAAAGTTGATCCTTAAATATTATCGAAAGGAAATGAAAGCATTTTAACTTAATAATTCACATGTATACAATGTAATAATCTATCAAGATAAATGGCTCATGGCACAGCATGAATGAAAAGATTGATAATCAACAAAGTTATTCGAATTACTTGTCGTGTCATGCAGTTTCTATGTGAATCCGATCGGATCCTATAAGATCCTACCAGCGGATAGAATCTCATGAGATGCTAAGTCGAAAATTTTCTAATGGTCTCAACGATTTTAATCATAACTAATTGAGCACTACTTCGTACTAAATGCCGACACTAGAGGTCGCCCATAGCCTTGTAGTAGGATGCATCAAATTTGACAGTTGGATGTAATCGGATTCAACACGCTGGAAATCCAAATATCTTTTCTGAGTTCAGAATCCTAGAGGGATTCTTCGGTTCTATAGGAATATACGTAGAATCCGACCGGATCCAACGTCAGAATGCTTCTTACGGGATGTGTTTCATTAATATGCATAGTGAAAATGGGAGCCAAATAATTAATGAACAAAACGATTATTCTACTTGACTCAATCATTGTCTAGTGACACATAGTAATCCTGTGGAAAAACAATTGAACTCTTTATAAACTGATTTTATTGAGAACAAGCTAATCAATAATAAAAGCTAATTTTCTTATCGTTGGTTCTAGTTGCGATGTTGGAGGTCATATGAGCAACGTTTTTTCAGAAAATAGATATGTATCTTGCGCAAAGAAATAGCACATGTTTTGGTTGAGAATCTCATCCTTAAAATTGCGTTTCATTTCCGATTTTCATGCGTCGCATGATACATTAGACGCGGTTTCCGAGTGGCGCTATCTGGATTGCACTCCTATTCTCGGTCTCTCAGTGTAGCCATGGCAACAAAATATTAGGTATCAAAGATACGTATTGCGATTAATTATCATGCTGATGGTACTTGTCTTATGAAATCCAGTACTCATACTTTCATCGTTTTCATCACTAGTTTTACTTCTTTAGAAGATTTAGGCATACTGAAATGAAGACATATATTGAAGTCTTTTACCAAAATTGTCCTGTTGAGTTCAAAGCAATTCAACTATTAAGATCACTGATTGAGATAGATGTAGTATAAGTTTCAGCCTAGCACGCTGTTCTTCTTTGAAAAAAGCCAAGACTCATGAATGAAGCTGAGAATTTTGCTTATTGCGGGCAAAATTCATCATTCCTTCAAGAAACAACTCGTACTCGAACCGCGTTAGAGTATTTTGCTCTTAGATATATCCTATCTAGCCGTCACATCGCTAACAGAAAAGATTGCAAGCAGTTTGTGTGGTTCCATTGCCAGTCTTTACCTTCATTATTGAGTGATGTGAATTATTATCACTTTTCTTAAAACGTGGTTTTCCGTACTGAATCGTTGAAATTTTTCTTTTCAAAGTCCAAACGTGAATAAGCTTCTTTTTTGTTGAGTCTCAAATCCCGAGTCCCGTCGTCTCAAGGGACATGTAGATCTTTCTATGCGCAACGACAAGACGTTTTTCTGATGTGATGACTAGGAAGAAGGCATGTACTCAGATAATTGGTACGCTGTTGAACACATTGTGAGAGGATTTTAATACTTAGAAATATTAAAATCTAGGACATAGATGATAAAGATATTAAAAAATTGAGATTTGTAGGGTACGCGGTGTTGACAAATTGTCTATGATCTTACCCTGCAGATTTTGCTACGTATTAATGATAAAATCCAAAATATTTTATCAGTTCATCATTCGATTTTTTCTGATTTTAAAGCAATATGAAACAGACATTATCCAGCTAGAAGATTTCTCTCCGTCAAGCGTGACACTTAACTCTGAAACTACTTGGAATAGATTAGATTTTTTTAAATGTACCTTAACTCGTAAAAGCCGAACGTTCCTTTCAAGGGACATTTTGAAAACTTGAATACAACGCATAATGTTAGTACATGCACAATATTTTTTATTTTCCTCGACTCAAATGATCTGGTAGATCAAGAAAAAAGAGTAAGACAAATCTCTGTAATTGTTGGAGGAAACAATGCGCTTTTTAAGGCTGATAACTTTTTAAATATCAATTTTTTATTATGAAACGTTTTCTTACTGATGAATACTGGAAGCAAAATCTATTTTTCAAGTTGCATCTTCGCGACACATCGTTACTCTATCGTATGAAATCCTCCAACGATGTTTCGATTGATCTGTTGATGAGCTGCGATGTCATAAAGACCATGTCGCTTAGAAGGGACATTCGGTCATGCCGGACTAAACATTTTAACAACCTTTAATTATCATATCAGCTAGTTGTCGTCGATTTCTTATCATACTAAACATTGTTACCCGGGAACATCAAGGAAAACTTAGTTCTTCAACCGTCGTCGAAAAATTTCAATAATTCCCATATTTTTTCCCGTTTTCAGTGGAGGGATCCAGCTTGCCACAGCCCTGAACCCTTCATGATAGTCTTGATTTTGCTCTCGTAACGCAGTCTGTAGCTGCTATATTTGTAAATCAAAACTACCAGTGTGATCATAAGATCACTGTTTTTTCTTCACTAATAACGTCGACAAAATACTCGGAGGACCCCACCATCAGACCTTATTTTGAAGTAGAGAGTGGATAAATTTTGAAAAAAATTGAAATTTTTCTTCAATTGGTTTTCTTGAGTAATAACAAACATATAAATAACATTATTTCGAAGAAAACACTCTTTTTTACATGGACTGAGAATAGTGAAAACTGTAGTCCGTTAAGACCGATTCTATATCTGCTTAATAAAAAACATTTTTGACATTAATATTATGAATAATTCCTATTGGGGCGTTAGAATTTCTATTGTAATGGTTAGCTTATTCAATTTCTGACGATAAGGCCTTCCGGCTTTTGAGGGCTAATTTAAACGTTACATTTCAAAATAGCACTTTATAGATTAAATTTACAGTGAAATTAAAGCTACATCCGTACTCATCATCAGTAATATTAGGATTCAAAGGGTGTGTCTTTTTGTTCAGTATTCTTTTGAATATGGCACGAATAATACATTAAAAGCAGGGAAAGTCAGCTGATCTTGATAATAAGATGTGAACATGTATAGAAAACCGATGGGCAGTACCTGCCGTCGATTTCTTATTAAATAGCTATGGAGAGCGATCGATTTCTATCCACCCATGTGAAATTCTTTTGCATTGTAAGCTATTTTTAAGCAACTTATACTAGCTTACTGTGATATAAGCAACGTAAATTCGCTTAGACTCGTACAAGTTAACCTGTTTCAAGGCGCTTTCATGAACGCTTCATTTTTCTTAGAAATAGATTTTTCAAGCACTTATCATGGCTTGTGCTCTAAATCGCATAAAAGCGCTGGAAATTCTATCATATTCAAGTACTGTGAAGCTCTGATACTGTAAATTACTTAAAACTGCTTTAGAATTTCCCTAGTTTAAGCATTTCGACGTACTTGCTTTAGAATTCACCTGTGGATATCTAAATTTCATGACTTTGAAGAAAAATTTCCCATAGAAATTCATTTAGTGACTCTGGAATAGATCTCTAAATGAATGCTGCAGGTGCTATTGGTTTCAAAAATTTTTATGTTCGAGTTTTTTTTAAAGTAAAATCTATACTTTTTAAAAAAATTGACCGAGAAATTAAATACACAAGTTACAAAGAAAAAAGACTCGACACTTAATTTTTCAACCCAAAAAATATTTGCTTAACTTTATTAATAAAATTTTATTTTCATAAAGTTTCATTTGAGAATGATTTCGTACATAACAATAACCATAGAAAATCAGCATTGGTAAATTCACGAAAAATACTTAGTTACAATGCGGCTTAGCGCTTCCAGTTCATACACAAATATAATCAAGCGGTTTGTATATCCGACTTCGAATTCTGAAAAGTAGAAGGACAACCAGCGTTCGAATGTAACATCTAGTAACCGAACAATGCAAATATCAAATTACATAGGTCTCTATCGGAGTAAGTGAAGAAGCGACAGTTATTAATAAGTAATAACATCAGACTTTAAGCAACTCGTGTAAGGTAAATAATGGTGGCAGCGATAGAAGTCTATAATTTTTTTCAGTGCTAAAAGTCAAGCACATTTAAGCTGAAATTTCCACATGGATAGTGTATTAGTTAACGGTTGACAGACGACTATATTTGCACCCTGCAACGTGTCCTACTTTGAAAGCGTAATTTACCGACAGCTGACAGGTTTCTAATTAAAAAGCATCTCAGTTCTCAGGTTAGTACTTGATATTTTTATTTCATTTAGATTTAGTTCAAGATTATATCTATCATTAGTAAGCAAAGAAATGCGATGACTACTCTAGTACCATATTCGAACGATGTGAGGGATGTATTATAAGTTGGATTATGGTTTCTTGAGAAGATACATTGTGTTAATTGCAAAAAAGCTTTCTTGTAACTATAATTCAGAAAAACGGATTGTATTTTGACGCGGACTGAATTCAGTCTAATTTTCCCACCCTCTGAATCCGTCGCTCAACAAAAGCCCTATGCCAAGAGCATTGGCACGATTCTATTGGATTATGTAGGCTTTGATCTTTGTAAGACATAACAGGCAACATTTTTCTTCTGAATAAATATATATATATATATATATATATAAAGTATTTGTTAGCATCATCCTACATTGCACTTGCTAGAGAAACGTGCTGGCAAAATTTGCATAATCATACTATTGAGAATATAAAACGAGGTACATGCCGATGAACATAACATAATACTAATAGGCTCGAATGTAATCAGCAGCTGTTATGTCTTGCGTAAGATTAAATTATGATTGTTGAATGGTAGAAAATTTATTAGTAAATGAAAAGCATAGTTTATTCAAAGCGTTTGTGGGTTCCTGTGAGACAGGCTTAGTTGCTTCTTTCTTAAAAAACAGTCCTAATGAAAACGAAGCCCCTTCCTGTAAAATATTTCATCGACGCGAAACAAGCCAAAACAAAAAATGGCGATCAGAAAAAGCACCTCTAATATTATTTATTAATAATGATAGATAGTATTTTCAAACTTTCGTAATAATCTTATTTGTTTCAGTGAAAATTATCGGCGATGTAACGGTTGTTAAAACGTCATCAGACAATTGCGAACTTACTCGATGAAAATAGCATAAACGTTAATTTACAAATAAGACGTTTTCATTGATACTCTTGAATGCCAACTGTTTTAAATGCATTTTCTATAAAGAGTAACGGATTGTTTTTTAATAAGATTTAAAAGAGCAGATAATTGAAACGAAGTAGACAGTTATAATGAGTGTCTGATAAATTATGTAAGAATGCCAACATACTCCACCGACAAACCGCTTTATGAAAAATCGATATAAACCTATCAATTTTTTCCCTGGTCTTGCATTATCAATGATTTACTTTGTTAATTTAATAAGAAACGACCTCGAGAGTTTGGTTTTTCATCTCATACTGATATTTATAGGCCACCAAAACGTATTTTTCTAGAAGCCTAAACAAGATTTATTTCATATTGTTATGTGAGAAATGACGCTCTTTCGTCTAATAATCCTATCCGAATCACGTCTAATTGTTAATTAATGTAATTTTAATAAGAAAGTACATTGACCAAAAATAGAAAATCCTAAAAAGTCACGTTTTACACGGACTTTCCTTTTATATGAACTACGTCAATATGGATTTATTATCAATTGCCAGCGTCTCGTATGTAGCGTTTATGAACTAGAATGATCTTGTCGGTTATTTATGGAAAGAATAATACTATTTATCAATGAAATTTTCATCTTTACTATTCAAATAGTAAAGTATGTGAAAAAATTTCAACATCGCTCAATATGAATGATAAGAAAGTAAATCGTTTGTTTGCTTTTGCTCTCGATCCTGGCATTTTTCAAGCTAATTGGATGATTTATATAGCAATTATATAAAATATTCACCTGCCATTTAGATTGTAACCTACACTGTCAGATAAATAGTCGTGCCAGCGGCGAAAAGTTTATTAAAAATATAATTGAAAGTAATATTGTAACAGGTCAAAGCGATACAGACAAATGCTTCATTAATGTACCGATTGAAAATAGAAATGTGTGCTGGCGCTCATGTGTCCATACATGAACTAGATGGTATCCGAGATGCACTCGTATACGAAATGCGATGCGATGCGATGCGAAGCAAGAATTTGAATCTCCTACGAAAAATCTTCAATTCATAGCCATTAAATATTTTTTATATAGCCACAATGCAATTCGTCACTTAGAAATCTCTATTCTTACAGATTGATTTCGATGGATCGATTAATTATCTCCATGATTCATTAGCTTAGATCAGCTGTAAATCAATAGACTATAGTGGCTAACATATGTTGATGACGTCACTTTAATTATCTCGCAGCAAATTTCTTTCATTTTCGTCATTTTGGAACCAGATTTGTGAGCGAACGGAATATCAGATTGAAGAATAGAAAAAATATGTCAGAAGTTCGATCTCGATACTCTCATCTCCCGTTTCAATGAGGTTTCTATGACTTTCTGTTCGCGAGATCATTCAAACTCAAAATGCCGATTCGCGATGCGCACATCGAGATAGTAAAAGAAAAAAAAAACTCGCGACAGATTGAATAAATGCGATGCGAAGCATTGCATTAAATATTCTATTGTCAATAATGAATCCCGTAGGAAATCATATTGATCATTTCTTAACTAATGACATAAATTGTTTTCAGGATTTGTTTTTGAAATTGTAACTGAATGATAACAATAGAAGTGGAAATATTAAGAATGTATTCATAACGAAAAAATAAATCTCTATAACAATACTAGATAGAAGCATTTTAATTGTTTTTTTTTCTTTTGCCTCGTCTCACTGGACGAAATTAGCTGCGCACAAATAACATTTTTGTCTTTCTTCTTCAAAAGAAGTCACGTCTATGATGAGTAGTTGCAATGGAGTAGACTATCCAGCGCTCAACTAACAATCTACTCCCACTTCATGTGCTCTCATTGAAAGAAGAGTAAGAGTATTCCGCTTTAGCACTAAACACGGGCAGTCAAGTGCAACAGCAAAGTCGACGAGTTTTACGATAAGTTATCTCACTGAAAACTGACACGCGAGTAATTAAATTAAAATTTACTCATTTCTATAAGAGTGAATCAGATAATTGTCATGTATTGGTAGGTGTCCTTGTAAATGTATGTAATCTACATATTCCTATTTTCTAATTTACTACCCAACGGTAGCGCGTCAATGTCGAACCGTTCTAGGTTCCTATGAACAAAGTATTCAGAGAGTTTTCAGTGGATAAAATCATTATGTAAAGACAAGTACGATCTTAATAATATCAAGTATACGAGTCACGTAGATACGCGCTATTCAAAAGAACGTTGTGTCTCTTCGAATAAAGCCTAGAAAATAAATGTGTGTCTAATAATTAGATTTAATCGTATGACGACATCGAATCGAAATGTATTTACAGCTTTTCTATTTGTTCTAGTGCTTTTATTATTAGTATCACAGTAAGTACAAATCTATAATGATTATTGTTTATTGAGTAGAATTGTCCATCTGCCGTAGAAATCGTAGGGCAATTTTTTTATTGTTTACTATATTTATAGAAACCAATATAACAGTTTTTTCTTCTTCTTCAGATCCAATAAATCAAACTATCGTAATAATGAGTAATAAAACTTTGCCTTGATTACGAGCAATCTTTTTTTGTACTCTTAACATTGGCTAAAATAAACAGGAAATAAATAAATCGATGGAGGGAAAAATAAGATGGTCAAGTAGCAATCGGTTCAGATAATAGAATGAGCGCATTGACGTCAAATGTACTCGATACATTATTCTTTTTTTCGTTATCGTATTTTCTCTTTTTTTTCAATTACTATTATTTGCTAGGAAACGAAAGAAGTACACATATTCATCCGCCGCGTATACATATAGACTAATGACATTTGCCATTAACTAAACTACTTTTATTTACACATTATTCTTCTGTTCATTCATGAAAAATCCAACGCTGAAAATGCGCATGGAAAAGTCAGCGTAGATCATAATACAAAAAATTTACTTTCATACGGTGATATATCGAACAATTTAGTTTCGAGAATACTATTAAACGTAGATTTTCTTTTGTGACGGTAACGTCTTGTTCGTTTTTCCCTCGAAATTATAGTCTTGGTAATTTCGTGTAATAATGATTATGCTTCAAAGCTCATTTGTGTTGCACTATTGTGAATGTGTAATAATATGATCAACGAATGCAATCATTGATGTAGATGCTATATTATCATTTGTAGAAAAAAACGTCATACCTCCGCTTCTCTGTTCAGGCAAGCATAAACAAGTAGTTTTTCAGTTTTCTGTTTATATGACACTCATGAAATCCTCAAAGCGTCTACAAAACTTCACTAACTATATTCATCTAAAGTATTATTATTTTATACGAGACTCTTATTAGACGTGTATTATTACACTTGAGCGCATGTTTGTACTAATTCGATTTTCTGGTTGTTTTTTTAAGTCTTGACCTACTTTACTATTTACTTCTGTCGCAAAATCATTCCGCAACGTTTTTTCCCTTCGTTCAGAAGATAATATTAAACATTCACGATGAAATAATTCTTTAAAGATAAAACCTATTATGATGACACTCGAAAGCTGGTAGCGTAAGTAATGCATTAATTTATCCATCGGACATGCCATTCTTTATGTTAGGAAAAAAAGAAACGCGTACTGTTAATTTTTATCGTTCTAAAAGAAAACGAATATAACCTGATCGATTTCAATTCTGAGTCCTTGTCAGCGAGAAAAGAAACATTTTTATTTGAGATTTACAGATGAACTTTTTCTATGCGTTTGAGATAGTTAGAAGGCAGAATAAATATGATAATCGACGCGGCCACGCGTTACGGAATTTCTTTTTTTCACATTGAGACCTCTGTAACTTCTCCGTATTAAAAGCAATCTGCCTGAACTTTTCACCCCAGATAGATGTTGCTTAGATGTGCTACCAGTAGAAATGTTATCAATTTAATTTTAACAACAGCAGAGTTACTCAGAAAATGCTGACCGTTACGGACTTTCAAAAAATGGAATCTTTTTTCTGATGCTTGCGAAAGTTGTGAATTATTCTGTCTCGGATTAGTTACGGAATGATTGTGCAATTACCAAATTAAAGTCCACAGTTGGAACTATGGAAACTGTGGTAGGCTTCTGCTGGGATAAGTTTTTAGAGAGCGAAAAAAAACGAACACTAGCCGTTACGGAATTTCATTTTGTTGCGGAATCTCGTCATTTGTGGGCTTTTCTGGGGATGGTTTCGTGAATATTTTTTCAGTGACAGTGTTACTAAAAAGACCACGGTTTGCGCATAAATAAGTAATTTGAGGTGTCCTCAGCCTGATGCCTCTAAAATCGATAGATCAGAAAATCAAATTTAGAGCAGAAATTCCTTTAAAATTTGAATTCTCATCATGTAAATACAACTGTAAATCATTCTTGAGTAAAGATTCGTAATCAGCTCAAAAAACAAAATGAATTAATTGATGTATTTTGAATCTTTCCTCAATTAAGAAAAAAATTCGAACGTTCTCCATTGAAGGGTGACCGATGCGTAGCCGAGCCGATATAGTTTTCTACTAAGGAGCCGCGTTGGTAATATTACATTTTAGAGAGAATGATGTTTCGTAATACAAGTTTTTCTTTTTACCTTTCTTTTTTTCCTGATGAAATGTGAAACAAGGTTTTAATATTATATTGAATATTTCAATTACTGAAGCTTCTATTCATTCTCATGTGCTTTCATCGCGCTTCTTTTTCTAAAAGGAAGCACTTAACAACTGTTTGGACGTGTAGAAAAAAATTTTCTATCAGAGAGAACTCGCCTCTTTTAAGTGTTAATGCGCCGTTTCTGTTAATCTCAATGTTTCCTTTATGCCTGGTTTTCATTTATCGTCTATTTTATTTTTATCACACTATTTTTTCAGCTCAAAAGATTTTATTTTTCTAGGTGAACTAATAGTCAGCATCCGCCCCTCGTAGTGATCATTCTTTCTTTAGCCCAACTAGTAGTTGAACTCGCTTAGTTTAAAAACTGACGTTTAACGTCGTGCCAACGTTGTGGAAGCCATCGTCTCGCATAAAGTCATAATGATAAATTATCAAAGCCACACAATCAAATTTATAAATGATGCAGAATAACACAAATTTGACTACTAATGATAGCGCTTCATTTGATGACTTCACATGGTCTTTTAGAACGATTACCATTCTTATTGTATGCAGTCTAATTACAATTTTGACTATATTAGGTTTGTCAATGAAATCTTTTTATAATTAATCAAATTCTAAAATTATTACAACGTGAAGAAAAATTAAATTTTAATTTCTACTTATAGGCAATGGTTTAGTTTTGATTTCAATCAAATTTCGTCTTCGAGCTCCATCATATTCTGATTATTTTATTGTTAGTTTATGTCTAGCAGATTTTTTCGTTGGCTTATTTGTAATGCCATTGATGACAATACATTCATTATATTTACGTTGGCCATTTCATTATCGTCTTTGTTATGTGTGGATGTCCATTGATTTTACTTGTTCAACAGCATCATTCCTTACACTTGCGTCTATGGCTCTAGATCGATATTGGGCATTAACAGGTATTCCTGTTTTTCTTAAATTTCTGTTTGGGTTAAATTTAATTGCTTTGATATTTTTAGCGCCTTATTTTCATTTGCGTAATCGTTCCTATTCATCCGTATTAATATTTATAATTAGCTCGTGGGCTATCCCGTTTGCTATATGGCCAGGATCAATATTTATTTCTCACCATTATAGTACAATAGATCCGTCATGTGTTCATCCAGCACATCCAGTTATTATTGTTGGATTATGCACATTTTTTTATTATATCCCACTTCTATTTATGCTTGTTTGCTATTCAAGAATAATAGTCAATATTAAAAATATTGAAGTATTAGTAAGTTCATTTGGCTTTATTTATTGTGTTAAATGGCTGGGAGTTATGAATATGAAAAAAAGGTTTCTAATCCAATAGCGTGCGTTGAGTAATAATACAAGAATGCAATCTCTTTTCTCCCTCGCAATAGTTAGATTTCTAACAATAGAAATATTATTTATAATTACTCCGCTAGTAAAATTATTTCCAGGAAATTTGTGTCACTAGCGATTCATAAAGAATTTCAAGGAAATTATAAAAGATTTTCGAGCAATTTTTTATAATGTGTAGGACTCCCCTGTTTTTAAGAAGTTTTATATGTTTTTAGAAGCATTCACCGTAACTTACAACAAACTATGTTTAAAGTAGTTTATGAATAATTCTTTTGAGTGACTTTTAAAAATTCTTGTGAGTCAACGTTCATTACAATTTACACTTTCAGGATAATAATATATTCTATTTACTAATTTAATGGTGAAATTTCTCAGAAATATGCTGTTAAAAAATCTCATCATATAAAAAAGTACGTAACGAACAAAACTCGTATGGGGTTAAGCACCATCGTTAATGCGTCATATAATTAGTTTATTGCTGTATCATAAATCGATGAGCGATTCCTGAGTCTTATCAATTTATTCGTAAAGCAATAAGAAAAGAAAAACTTGCCAATATTTTATGATAATTACTTGATATGGAAATTTTTGTTTTTTTCATATAGATTAAAGATACTTTTGGTTCCATAAAATCAAATTCATCTAACGGTGGTTTTGACTCGTCCAGCAGAACGAAAATAGAACAAATTGATGGTTACACTCGTAACGACCTAATTAGTCTTACAAGAGCAACGACCACATCTTCACTTTCATCAATCCGGTCTCTTTTCTATAAATATATTCAACGCAATAGATTGACAAATTCAATTAAAATATCCGCTAATGAAAAACAGTTTATAATGAACCGAAAAAATTCAAATGAATATGGTCACTCTATCAATTCAAAACGACGATCAACAGTAGTCGGACAAGGAGAAGTACAGAATCTTTTACTACCAAAATCATCACTAAGTCCTCAACATCGTTTATGTCAACCACCAAGAGCAATATTCAAAAGGAAAAAGCGTTCTTTCAACGATACACTTGAAGACAAAAGATTTAAAGATGATTCCATCGCCAAGCAAGATAATGAACAACAACAATTAGTTTGTACTGGTATTAAAACACACAGATTATCATTGCCAGCTATCCGATATGATTCATGTCATTATTATCGAAATTCTCTGCCTGCCAATACAATTAAAACAAAAGTGACTATTGAAGATCAACCTCGAGATATCGCAAATGATCATCAAAATTCAGTAACATCTGACCGTAGCCAATCACAATCACCTACACTAGTTGAATGTAATGGTAACGGTAATGTTAAAACAGTGCCTTTATCAAAACCTATTTCATCCGTTGATAATAATAATAGTAATAATAATAAAGATGACGAAAATCGTCGAGTAAATCATCGTAATCAACCGATACGTTTATCGAATCCGTGTAATTCAAGTCGTTATAGCCAACATGCCGTAGCTCAATTCATGCATGAAAGACGTAAAGCATGTTTAAGACGAAATCAAAAAGCCAGTCGAATGCTCGGTATGTATAAAAAAAAAGAAATAAACTATTTAACATTTTAACTTGTTGTTAGAAAAAAAAAGACGAACAGGCCTTTCGGAGCGTGCACTGTGTCTAGGGACATTTTTTAATTATTTTTCTCCTAATTTTGACAATATACGAAGTGTCAAAGTTCTCGTGAAGATAAACGTCAAACAAATAGCGAACTAAAGAGAACCCTTAATCATTCTGAAATAGATGCTTGAGTATTTCTACTTAGAAAAAAAAATTAATTAAAAACTTCTCATTGGCTTAATTTATTTCTAGGCATTTTGCTTGCCGTCTTTCTTATTTGTTGGCTTCCTTTTACAATATTTTATCCAACATCGATATTTTATCCAAATAAACTGTCCAATGAACTTGAAAGTATCACATTTTGGTTTGGTTATGCCAATTCATTGTTGAATCCTTTTCTCTACGTGTACAGTTCTCGAAATTTTCGCCAAGCTATTATTGAAACATTATGTTGTCATGTTCGATTACGAGCACGGCAACGACAACGATTACATTATCAATGGTCAGTTCGTACTGCTCAGAACTAGCGAGCTTGTTGTAAATTTTTGTGAAATATGTATTTTAGAAACGAAATAAATATTTTAAACAAATACGAAACAGTGAAACTGTCGAAAAGGTTACGCGCTTTTGTATTTCATATAGATTATCCTGAATCATCCATAAAAATTATAATTTTGTTTTTAGTAGAGAAAAATCTTTGTTAGATGTTTTTGTATGAAAAAAGTTTGGGAAAAAAAAGATCTAATGTATTATCAATAAAATCTAGTCGATCAGCACCAATTATTATAGATAATAAATTTTTAATTTTCAATTCAAAACCAACCGAACAGAATAATTCGTCAGTAAAGAAATTTTCATCGTTATTAAATGTGAAATCAACTGGAGCATTTCATGATCATACAAATGCAAAAAATAATCAACAAGAGTTGGATGCTATGAATAAAATAGTCGATCAAACTGATCATGATCTTCGACGTGCACTTAAATATGCAAATTTAAGACATGAACAACTTGACGAATTAGAATTTCGATCAGAAGAAATGCTTAGCAAGAATGAAAATCTTGTATTTGGTAATATTATTAGACGCTTCGGTTTATCTGAATTTGAGAGAAACAAATGAATTTTTCATAATATACTTTACATAATGAGACGTAGAACTTCATCTACTATTTTCTTTCGTAAAAAAACTCAAGCTCCATGCTTAGAACAATAGATTTAGTCAGCTTCAATTTTTCCTCCAAAGAGAAAACTGTTACAATCGGCAATTCACGGGAAGTATAACATTTTGGCCTTAGTTTTGTTATTGAGAAATATTTTTACAATGCAATCCCATTGAGATTTTATCCCTTTTTTGTTGGGAAAAATAAAATGTCGAATGGAAGAATATATAAACGAATTCGATTAGAAATATTACCCAAAGGTTACGTAGGTTTAAGAAAAAAAATTGTCGAGAAAGTTTTTTGAACCTTGAAAACCTATGCAAAAAATGCTCCTATTGACCTTCTTTTGATAGGGATAACTATTATAGTATTTTTTTTTATATCCATCGATTTTTCTTTGCGCAACTACTGATGACAGCAAAACAATTAAATTTTACTGCGAAGTGTAGAATTCTATAAAGGCTTTAGATCTGATATAAAAATAGAATTTTATCAAGCACTTATCTAGATGATATAATTTGCAACAGGGTGTTACATCTGTTCAACATATTCATACAGAAATGTAAAGTCGTATAATAAATTTTCTAATAGATCCATCTGTTTTTCAATTTTTTATGCGCGTAGGTTGTCTTGATATAACACCGAAGATAACATTGGTAGGAATAAGCATGCGTACCGTCTTGGAAAACATTGAAAATTGACAATTAAAAATAAATATATTTGACCGAAGTTAGCGCTAGTTTTCTGATAAATGTTTTTCTACGAAGCTAGTGGCGTTGGCACAACATTTTCGATCAAATATTTTAATCTGATGTTCTACTAAACATTTTTCCATTACTTTAAAAAAAGTATACTACAATCAGTACCACACAGTGATTTATCTACTGTGTAGGCCAGGTGGGCGGCGTCCATCCGAAAATATACAGTTGATTTCATGAAAAGCTATATGGCAACCAATGTTTTAGCCAGCAGTCCCTCCAAAAATTTCAACTATCCACCCAACGAAACCTAGATAAAGCACTGGTACCACATTGCACTTAATTCTGTATAAAAAATAGCACTGATGAAGAGTTATTATGTCCTTTGTTATCACGTCAATTTGAGAGTAGTGATAATGACTCACGATATAGAATTCAGTGTTTTATCTAGATTTTTCGCTCCGGAAGGGCGAATTCAGCTATCGGGAGGGCAGACAAAAGTTTTTTAAGGGGCTAACTACCATGAATAATATCGAGTCCATCATACTGACGCGTTCAAAAGATCTGTGTTTTGCACGTTATATAAAAGTTAATTATTTATTCCATTTTTCTCGGGAGGGCAAAATGTCCCTTACCCTCCAATTGGATAAAACACTGATAGAATTCTATATCTGAAATATGATTATGAAAAAAAAACATACTTATGTGGCATCACCCCAGGCAATAGCGTCACAGAAAATTAATCTTCAGTGTATTTCGACTATTCTAATTAAACTGTCGAAACAATACAACAGGACATGCGCATCGTCCTTTTGGAAAAAAAGATCTCGGTAAGACAATAACTTCATAAGTGGCTATTTGATACATAAAAACTTTAAATAATATAACGAAGGGTGTCTATATCGTAGTTTGACGAGAGTGACATAGTCTTCCATTGCTGAAAAAGCTGTTAGCGCAATCCCTCTGGGATTAAAATGTGAAACACGATGAAACTTCTTTTCTGGAATTCGTCTATCACTATCTCTGATGGTCTGTGGAGCTTCTCTGTTATGTTCTGTATTATGATGTACGGAGTCTCTAGAAACCATCACAAACCGTGACAAAGAAATTAATTAGTTTCTCTGTTCCGGTCTGTGGGGGGCGGGCGGGGATGGGTCCATATTTCTACCCTATATACTTCAACACTCCTTTCAGATCGTGTTTCACAAAATATTGAGTATCGCAATCAGTTAAACAAAACAAACAGCAATACCAAAATCACAATCATACCGTCGAAAAAAAAGTTGATGGTGCTCTTATTATGATTAAATCGAAATTTCCTGGTGGGTCCTTCTTTTGTAATAATAATATATATATGTATATCGGTGTGTTCTATCCGTTCTGATGTTTGTTTCATTTCTCAATTTTAACTAAATTACAAAGAAATCGATCGATATTTTTAATGAAGAATAAATTAGATAAAATATTTGTTATAGTTATCTCTCATCTCAAACAGTCGAGAATTAGACTATCCTTGGACTCATCTGGAAACGCCTTTTGTTCTAATGACATTTTAAACTGTAATCTAAATCAATGATCTTTCTCTTTGTAAATTGATTCTCTAGCTTGTGTTTCACAGATTATATTCATAGAAATGCGAAGAAAACACATCGTCACGAGTTTTTCAGATTCAGACAATGATATTTACGATGAATTCGATTGAGTGATAAATTTTTTCAAATGAAATCTTGTATTCATAGGCATTACAAACTATCGAAAAACTCAAGAACGTGATCTTCTATGGCGACGATTACGATATATTGCATTAGGAGCAATAACAATAGGAATTATTATACTGTTAATTATTTTAAGTATGACTACTAGACGACCGGCACCGTCGTCACAAGTAATAAATGTACGACATTTCAATGATGGCATCTCCAATAAAAATAGCAATAAAGACGTCACTTCAACGATGAAATTAATAACATCTTATCGACGACGAAAAAAATAGAAGCGTTAGCAGAAATAAATGAATTACAATCTTCGAAATTTGACTGCGTTTGTAACTGTGTGATTATAATCTTTAATGTTTTCATCGAATTTTGTTGTTGTATTAATATTTCTCTAGCGCGTTTATTCACTTTTTCGTACTGTTTGATAATAACCTTTTAATATTCAGTCTTTTACTTTGACACCTATATGGGTTCCAATGCTAGCACTAATAAAACTACTAGTTCGTCGAATAGTATCAGAAGTAGTACGTGCTCAATAAATGATACTATACTCAAAAACGATTTAAATGGAAATGAAAAAAATTCACATTGCCAATCAATACAATCACCTGCTTATATTAAAGATAAATTTCGATTAGAATTTCTTGATTGTAATTGTTGTTGTGATACAACAAAAAAATTACCCGATTGTGATTTTCAAGGTATTAATGTACTACGAGATCTATATGATCTGGTAAGTGAACTTGCAGATTTCGACATCTATGTGGAATTATAGTTCAATAAAGATTTTAGATTGTTTACCTCTTCTCACAGAGACGTTTTTATGATCATTGGAAAGGCTTCACTGAGAAAAATTTTTTTTCGAGATATCAAACAGTGGCGAGTAAAGACCAGAAATTTGGGTACCTTAACAAAATGCCCTCGCTTAAAGCACGATTTTTTCGAATGTAAATCGATAAGGTCCAGTGAAAACTTTGTGGCTTATTGTCGAAAATTCATATCCTTTTCAAGTTACTAAAATTTGACATCACTTTTAAATATACGTGCGATTTTAAATTCTATAGAACAAAGCTTAACAACAGTGTTTTACTAAGGTTTCATAATGCAGTCGTTTTATTACATTTAATATCTCCTGTTCAATTATCGAAAGAAAGCTTCTGCTGAAGTTTTGAAGTACTCGCAGCATTGATAAGTATAGAATATAGTAAAATTTGAATATTTTGGTTTGTGCAAGCTGTTTTGTAAATAATTTTTTGTGATCTAAAAAAACATTTTCAACAAATTACTTGCAGAAAAATAAAAGCTACTCGAAATTTTAAGTTAACCAGAAAATAGAGTTATTTATTTAACAAAAGCATTGAAAAAAAATTTTAAATTCTCAATTTTATTGTATTTCCGGAGAGCGGATGCCTAATTTAGTTATTAATGTTTTATAAATAGACTTTAAAGTGCAATAATTATAAATTTATATTTCATTTTTACTTCACCTGTCACGTCCCATTGCAAAATTAATTTCATATTTATAATTTTTTTTAGTTATCAAATTTCTGAATGAATTTCATTCGTATTAAAGAAATCGATTCTGACAAAATATTTCATTTAGGTTGTAGCACCTGAATATAAAATAAATTGTCGATGTTCATGTGGCGACAATACTGGTGAACCAAAACAAATGATTAAATTTGGTCTAACAGGTTCACCGAATATACAACTAACAACACCTGATGATGGTCCTTGCTCAACATCTAGTGACTCAGAAGGAAGGAAATGACAGAGGGCGCTAGTATTATAGACATAGGTTTCTAAACGAACCAATACATCGTTTCTATATTTTTAATACCAGTATTGGCTGCATACGATATGAATGAAACTTCAGAGTGACTTTTTTTTCTTTCTTTTGGATTGTATCATAATAAAGAAATGAGTGAGCCTAATGGAAATACAAAACGGGATGAATATTGTGGTGAATCTTTGAATGGTGATGAAAATGAGGATCTATTGGATCACCTTAATGACTCGGATGATAGCGAGGTAATCTTTTTTATTTACTTAAGACAACGAAAAAACATGGTTATTTATTGTCTTTCAGGAGGATCGTCGTTTTATAACTGTTGGCATATGTGCGCAATGGAAAAAAGTCAAAGCCAAACCTATGGAAGAAATTTTGCATCGTTTAGAACAATTTGAATTTATGCGCATAATTGTGTTTTCGGAACCCATGATACACGAAAAACCTATTGATGAATGGCCATTTTGTCATGTGCTAATTAGTTTTCATAGTAAAGATTTTCCATTAGCTAAAACGCAGCAATACGCTCGTCTTCATAAACCATTTCTTATCAATGATCTTGATAAACAGTGGGATATTATGGATCGTATCAAAGTACATGAAATACTTAACGATGCTGGAATAGCACAACCACGTTATGGTCTATTGAGAAGGACTTTAAATGCTGGTAATGCAAGATTTAGTTTTGATTAATTTTTCTCTATGATAGTATTTTTCGTTTCCTGACTAGATGGAATATGGCAAATATTGTCTGTAGTTAATGAGCAAGATGATCAAATTGAAATCGACGGTGAAGTATTTCATAAGCCATTCGTAGAAAAACCCGTATCAGCTGAAAACCATGATGTTTATATTTATTTTCCATCATCAGCTGGTGGCGGATCACAAAGATTATTCCGAAAGGTATTTTAAAATTTTGCACATTATACCCGATAGCAAATCATCAGTAATCACTTAGTTTCGCGAAGGTTCGTTTTTTTCCTATAGAAATTATTTTTTCATGTTTCAGTGCGTCAGTTTCTTTATAACAGATGCAGCCCTGGATAAAAGTAGCGGCTGTGTATGAAGTGCTGCTTATTTTTAATCATATTTTGGATGCATGCATGTAACAATAAACCCTAATCGGAAGCATTATCCCACTCTTCACAAGTTCTGAGGTACCCGAGATACGATTCATCCATTTAGTTTTTGTGTAAAAATATATGCAGCCCTGTAAGTCTTTGCTGTTCATTGTAGTTACTATTAAAAAAAAAACGCGACTAATATTGTTGTTATTGCTTTTCTTCTATAGCTGAAGGCAGTCTCATACGTCTAGTTTGCTATCGTTAAAATCCCTGGCGTATAGACACACACCACAATCTGATAGCAATAATTTGACTTTTCATCTCGAAATGTTTGACTAGAATTTTCATTCCGTCGGAAAAATACAACTAGAGTGTAGACCGATGCTTTCGAATTGGACTTATTGTTGCATGCATGCATTTCACTATCATAAAGGGTAATGTCACACTTCATCATAGCAACTATTATTGTTAAAGGCTTTGCATGACTTAAATCCTTACGTACATATAGACTCAATCATCTTGTTTATTAAGTATTGTTTTGAGAAACTTAGGATAAATATGCTCGTCAACAATAATATCCAGTACCACTTCGATGAATCAAGATACAGTGTAATTAGAGAAAAAAAGATGAATATATTATGCTATAATTGGCTGTTGGTTTTTGCTAATTATCTTTCTGTTGTTGTTTTTTTCGCTATATTTAAATTTACTCAATTAGACTGTTTTTCTTTCAGTGAAATTTAAAATTTTCGGAATGTATTCTATTTAGATTGGTAGTCGAAGTAGTGTTTATACATCTGAAAATAGTATTCGTAAGGATGGTTCATATATTTATGAAGAATTTATGCCAACAGATGGTACAGATGTCAAAGTATTTATTTTGTTCATTTATCGTTTATGCATTCGGATAAATACATGACTTGTAGGTCTATACGGTTGGTGCTGAATATGCACATGCCGAAGCAAGAAAATCTCCAGGACTTGATGGGAAAGTCGAACGAGATGAATTTGGTAAAGAAGTACGTTATCCAGTTATATTACGGGCTGATGAAAAATTAATTGCCATGAAAATATGTTTGGCATTCAAAGTACATTATCTAATTAATAAAATAAATATATATATATGTATGTCTACTCGTATGTTTTCTTTTGCAGCAAGCTGTATGTGGTTTCGATTTACTTCGTGTTGAAGGGAAATCATTTGTATGTGATGTAAATGGTTTTAGTTTTGTTAAAAACAGTACTAAATATTATGATGATTGTGCATCGATTCTCGGGTATTTATTTTGAAAACAATTTTAAATAAAAAGAAAAGTTGTTTCTTATAATTCTTAAGACATATGATTATGCGTGAACTTGCACCAACACTTTCCATTCCATATCCATTAGCTTATCAAGCTAATGATCCGCCTTTTGTACCAACTGCACTAGGCACAAGAATGGAACTTCGATGTGTTATTGCAGTTATTCGACACGGGGATCGAACGCCAAAACAAAAAATGAAAATGGCTGTTCTACATCCATTGTAAGATAGACAAATCCAGAGTGATTTATTAGCCTTGCAGCACAACTAAATTAGTTTATATGTCTATAGAAAATAATCCCTGGTCGAGCGTTTGCATACACGAATCGTAGGAGTATGCGTGTCAATCTGTCACATGATGTACATCTTCGCTTTTATCGATACGCATAAAAATACGATGATGACATTTTCAAAATCCATTAACTAGAAATTCGCCAAAAGAAACAGTGAAAAACTTTAAAATATGTCCCTTTGAAAATCTGCGCCGGTACTCATCTACAAAATGTCATAGGCCATGATAACCTTCGTTCAAATATAATTAAAGGTCATCCAGGAGCTGTTTCCGTCTTGAATCCCTTGAGACCTAAGTAACAAGATTACGACGAAAGCGTCTTAACAGTAAATAGAATAAAGCAATCCCCTTATGATGAACTATGTAGTTACATCGCGTTTCATATTTTAATCGCATAGAAATCACACTAAGAACTCTTTTATACAAGCAGTAATCTAATTACACAAAAATCTTATTAAATTATCATGTATTTGTTGTTGTTTGCTTTGTGAATTAGTCAAAATCTTCTAGAAATTTTAATGTAGATTTCAGTTGTTTAAAACTTTAAATAATTCGCTCAAAATATAATATTCAAGTTTTTTATTCTATCCGTAACTTCAACCGGTAGATAGTGGGATGTATTGAATAAATGAGTAAGATTCATAATTATAACCGTCTAAAACTCTGCTGTTATAGGGCATCATTCGATACTTGATTTTAAAGAATTGTACTCATTGATTTCGAAAATTGTTTTTTTTTTATATTAAAAATTAAGATATTTCATTTAAAAGATTCATATAGACACCTAAGACTAGTAGAGAAAAAGATCAGTTAGAGTTTTTCAATTCGGGTTGTGCAGCAAAATAATTTAATTGTGCGTCAAGATCATGAAATAATTATCGTGTTCGTGCATATATTTATCTTTTTTTTATTAAAAGATTTTTTCAATTATTCGAAAAATATAATGGTCCAAAATCAGGTCATCTGAAATTAAAACATCCGGGACAACTTCAAGTTCGTTGACATTTGTTTTATATTCGTATTAATTCAATGTTTTGTTTATAGGAAGTTCTTGATATAACTCGAGCACTACTCAAAGAACTTGATGATAAAGGAATAAATGTAAAATGAAGAAGCAAAGCATCTTTTTATTTATGAAAATAATTGATTTTATTTCTAGCGATTTCCTAATTCATCTGAAACACGAGGCAAACTAGATCAACTCAGACAAGTATTAGAATTATATGGGCATTTTTCTGGTATTAATAGAAAAATTCAATTGAAATATTTACCAAAAGGTCTACCGAAAAAAACCAGTAGTGAAGATGGTAAACAGAGAAAGCCTTGTTTTCGTTCTGAATTTCTTTCTTTCTAAATTTTCTATTCAGAACCCAATAACATGCCATCTCAACCTTCATTACTCTTAGTAGTTAAATGGGGAGGACAATTAACTCAAACAGGAAAAAATCAAGCTGAAGCACTCGGCAAAGTAAAAACATTATAATTTGCTTTTCTGTTACCCAATGAATTTTTATCGTGTATAGGCATTTCGTAAAATGTATCCAGGTGGCCAAGGTGCTGTTGGCGATCGGCCTGATGTTGGTCTTCTTCGTTTACATTCCACATTTCGGCACGATTTAAAAATCTATGCGTCCGATGAAGGTCGCGTGCAAATGACAGCTGCGGCTTTCGCTAAAGGATTATTAGCACTCGATGGTGAATTGGCGCCTATACTTGTACAAATGGTAAAAAGTGCAAATACAAATGGTTTACTTGATAACGATGTTGATTCAACTAAAGAACAACAAAAAGTCAAACACACATTACATGACCTTTTAGCAAAAGATCGATCGTTTACACAAGAGGATTATGATACCGTTAGTAATGAAAAATCAATGGAATTTTTATACATTTAATTTAATTTATAGATAGCACCAACTCGTTCACGTTCTTTAATATCATCTATGAATTATATTAAAAATCCTGTTTCAGCATGTCGAAATATATATCAGTATATTCATGAAATGATTGCACTTATTCAATCTCATGAGCTCAATCCTACTTCAGGTAAACCGATTGTTCCAAATATTATTTGTATGCGGTTTGAAATGTGAAGTACGACATATTTCGTGTATTTGTAGACGAATTATTTCATTCGGAAACATGGGATCTTTGCTTGAGACGATGTACGCTTATAATAAATTGGTGCCTATTATTGTTATTTTTTCATTCATATTTTTAGGGTTGAAATTATCAAAAGATTTTTATGATAAACAAAAAGATAGATTTAACATATCAAAAGTACCTGATATATATGATTCAATAAAATATGATTTACTTCATAATAAAAATGCTCTGCAATTTTCCTGTGCAGAAGATTTGTATGTATGTTCGAAAGCATTAGCTGATATTGTTGTACCTCAAGTAAGAAATTGTACATTTTTAGTTTTGTTTTTTGTCTAAATAACTAATTTAGGAATATGGTATGACAGTTGATGAGAAGTTAAGCATAGCTCGTGGTATTATTACTCCATTACTTCGTAAGATTCAAGCTGGTAAGTACAAAGATTGTGAATCAAAAGATTTAAAAAGTTTTCTTCTACGTTTAGATCTTCAGTGTAATTTAACTGGTGTTCTTACTCATGATGAACATGTTAATAAATTAGATCCAAGGTAAGAAATTCAATTCTACGTTTGGAAGAATGAATCACATAAAAAAAGCAAAAACTTAAAGTAAAAACTCTGCAATAAATTATCATATCATAGGTATTTAAACCAAGACGATGTAGATCTCACCAGGTATTGCTTCATCGATGCTGCATTCTTTTTCTTGATGCTTTCAGTTTAGATTCTTTTTTTTTCTTGCATCATGACCAAGGCAAAGCAGGATTTATTTTTTGAAATTTATACTATTAGCTATACAGACGTAAATTTCTGCAGTATTCGCGATATATTTTTCTTTTTTTAATGCTATTATTAAATATAAAAAGTATTTCTTTTTATTTATTCATTGTAGCTATTCAAAAGGTATACAGACACCTGGTCGACATGTGCGTACAAGATTATATTTTACAAGTGAATCTCATGTCCATTCGCTCCTTACAGTTATTCGTTATGGTGGTTTACTAGACGTAAATAATATTTTATTTTAATAAATCAATAGTAACATCCTCATCTATCGATTGCAGGCATCCGACGATGAACAATGGAAGCGTTCGATGGAGTATTTAGATACCGTATCTGAATTGAATTATCTAACACAAATTGTTATTATGCTATATGAAGATTCAAGTGAAGAAGAAAATTCTGAAAGACGTTTTCATGTTGAACTACATTGTTCGCCCGGTGCCTATGGATGTTTTGATGTTTTACCAGAGGTAAATTATTAAAACAAATTAAAAATTTCAACCATTCGAATGAAAATATCCTTTCGTTAGGCCGATTCGGTTACTTCAAATACCAATCGTACTGTTTTACCAAAAAGTAATCGGCAAGCAGCTCATAGTCCGCCAAGACATCACATTCAAATACCAATAGCATCGTCATTAGTAACGTTGACCGAACCGAATATCTCATCATCATTACCATTATCTCCATTAGCAGAATCTTTACCAGTAGAATCTTCGCTAGCAATATTAACGCCATCATCTAAACCAAATTCAGAATCGACTTTAAATACAATTGAAGATACAGAAGAATCGACACAGTCCGAAAAAATAATTCAGAAAATCATGAAACCCCGACCATTTATATCGAAAACAGTTTATCGAAGTCGAAATGGAATGACACCAGGTCGAACACATTCCGGTGATTTTTCTTGCAATGCAACTCATCGTATGTTGTTGTTGTTGTTTTTAAATTTATTGCTATTTTCATTGTTTGAAAAATACGCCACTGTAGGTTCCGAACATCATACAATTGGAAATAATAATGTTATGAAACCGAAATCTCTTGAAGATGACGAATCAGATTTACAGCGTAAGTCTATCGAGTTAATTTACTCCGTTTCTATTGTTAATCAAGCACTTATATTTTTATTATTTTGAAAAGGAAAAGTTTTCTACCGTCGTCTCTTAGGTGGGAAGAGGGCAAATGGCGTCGTTATATACTGTTTTGCTCAGTTTAACTTCTTCTAGTGTTATCTAGAGCATAATATATTTGCTAATTTGGGACTTTTTGCTTAACATTCCTTCTTCTATAGACGTAACATCACAGCAGACTGTATTACTTAATTCATTTTCGACGAAATTTCGTCGAAAATTGAGTACAAACTACAGTCTATGTTCAGCAAGATCTCAAACGAGTTTGCCATCTAGTCAAGATGTTTCGCGTCGAAATTCGGGTATAATAAAAGCACGTATTATTGAGTTTATGGAGGTCAAATGATCTTACTCACTTGTTTTACATACTCATATTATGAAATATTTATCTGCGCGCGTTTAACAATGCATATATATGTATATATGCATGTATCACTTTAATCGATGATTATGTGTTTTGCTCATCTATTGAAATATTGCTTCTTAGTTTGTCTATTGGAATTTTTAATGATTCTAATATAACATCTAGATTATTTAACATAGGATAATATTGTTTTGTAATCGTTTTAGAATCGACTCTATCGCATAATTACTACAATACAGTACATGGCAATTCTTCCGATAAGCATAGATGTATGTTTTACTATTCGTTTTGTTTACCATTTTATATATTTATCAATGTTATTCTAGCTACTTATGTTCCTTTGACAAGTATTTTTAGTACAAAAGTAATTACCGGTGCAAAATCGACGCCTGATCTCAATAAATTACTCGAGCGTAAACAAGCTGGATGTATGTATACCTCGAATTTTATAAGTCATCGTACACCTGTGCCAGTAGTTCAAATATTGTAATGCGAATTCAACAAAAGCCTTAAAACAATTTTTTTGCTCCATTTTTCTCGGCTACGAAAATTAGTTAAATTTCCAAACAGCATTGACCAATAAAAATCTTCTCCTATTATCTTTAGTTTTGCATTGCTTCTCTTTATTCTATGTCAAGATAATGAGTCGCGTAATATTCGAGTCTTTCGATATTCTAAACCGGGATTGTGTTCATCTGAACAAATATAATGTAACTATATTTTATTTTGTTTCAGTAATATGTTTCGAAACTGCTGTTGTTGCTCCGTTAGAAACATTAAATACAAATTTAAATTATAAAATTCTTGATGATTTTATTGGTAAAATAACCGATTCAACAACGAAACTTTTTTCGCCAATTTTACTCGATGATGAAAACAAAAAAATCAAAACTGCCAATGACGAACCACCGATTTCACCCCCAATACATATTCCATATGGTTAATTATATTGATTTTCATTATGTTATCTAATTAATTTCTATCTCTATTTCTATTGTAGTATCAACAAATCGATTTAGTGTTGAATCTGTTGATAATGCTAACAGTACAATTGTTGAAAATGATAAAAAGCTACACGTTGGCTTTAGTAAAACAACACACTATTCAATAAACACAATAGCAGAATTACCTGAAAAATCATTAGACGAAGAGCGGTAAACGTATATTATATAGTCATATGGACATCAGTTATTTATTTATTTATTTTTATTGATCTTTAAACTACGCGGTTTTGGTGACAATCTCGTTTATCTATTATTTCCTTGATTTATTGGTGATATTGGTTTAGTTGTTAATATATTAATTTTCTTTTTATATTTTGTCTATATTGACTAGATAATGCATAAATACATAAATATTTTGATTTAATAAAAATAATTTTAAAAACCGAATCTACATTTGTTTTTGGAGGGCGGAAGAATTATTTTCATGAATATAATATTAGACAGAAACAATGTTCTTATTAATTGAATAGATATGGAAAAATTTATGCAGGCCCTTCAATTTGCTGCTCACAAACATCGATTTCAAAAACGAAAGGATCCCGATCAAACACCTTATATAAATCATCCAATAGGTGTTGCACATATTTTGAGCAACGAAGCGGGTGTGACCGATTCTGATATACTTGCTGTAAGTGGTTTTTGTTCCAGCGAGTGATATTTGTTTTTCAGAGACATAATTCTATCTATCAGGCTGCACTTTTACATGATACAATTGAAGATACGCAGACAACATTCGATGAGCTTCAACAAGAATTTGGACCTCGCATTGCAGGTATTTACAATCTTCTATTGAGAGATATTACATGCGAAAGCGGCTTTATAGGCCAATGACATTTTCATAGTAGTTATTTACGAAATAATTTTTATTTAAATATAAATATCAAAGTTGTTTTTGGAAATACCGTTTCGTAGTTTATTCAATAAAGAATATTTTATCCAATGTAAAATCTACGCGCTTAAAAAATTGTTTCATTAAGATAAAGTAAGCTCGAATTTTATTTGTCCAACTTATTTGAATTATTTATAATAGGAATTGTAGCTGAATTAACTGATGACAAAAATTTGCCGAAAGCGGAACGTAAGCGTTTACAAATTGCTAATGCTGATAAGCTAACTTTGGATGCTGTCATTGTTCGTCTGGCTGATAAAATATACAATCTACGTGATTTAAATCGTTGCACACCTGTTGGTTGGTCTGACGAACGTGTTAAAGACTACTTTGAATGGTCATCCAAAATTGCACCTCAATTATTTGGACGCAACGCTCAATTGGATGCTGTTCTAAAAGAATTATTTCTTCAAAAAAACATTCGATTTGATTAAAACAATTTCTTTTACTTTCGATAAAATCTCATTATATTAATCAGAACATCACAATAAATCGATAGTTCATATTTAAAGTCATATAAAGACTTTTTCAAAGAATAAATGCATCTTCATTCTGAAATAATAGCAACAGTATTGACTATTTTCCGGAAAAAAAGAAAACATACTTTACTATCGAACTGTTTTATTGCACGTGTATAGAACGGAGTTTACGAAAATATAAATCTCAAGTTGACATCATTGAAGTAGAAAATTATAGTTCATATAATTAAATGTTTATCGGAAAAATTATGCACATGTGACTATGCCAGAGTTTATACTGGTGAATTGTATTGTATTCAACTTCACTAAACGTATATTATAGAAGAATTATTTCCTTCAACAAAGAAAAATTTGTTCATCCGTTTTGCACCAAAAACTCAAATCACGATGAATAACCAATAGTTTACGCATGCTATCATATCTGTTATTATTTACAAAAAATATCTGGCCATCCTACGTAATATACGAGGAGAAGGATAGAACCTTTACGTTTTGAAGTCTCTCACATTTCATATTTTATTTTCAAAAGGTTTTTTCAAATTATGATCATATCAAACAATATTTTCCAATAGATTTGTCAACAGAATCTCCGTCCATTGTAGTTTGTATCTGCGTAGTTATTGCGTGAGACTCTCGCGCAATCTTTTTTTTTAGTTTATCATCTCAACAATTCTTTCGTGCTGCAGAGAAGACAAATAACGAGCCAAAAGCTATTGTTAGAAACAAATAATATCACAAAATTGTGTCCTTCTTCTTAACTTTTTATCATCTAGAGTCACACGTTTATTTGCTTGTTTTTAAGAGCTCGTATTATTCATGTCCTTTTCGCAGGTCTACCGTCGAACGAACAAAAGAAAGAAAGAATTACTTCTATAATGGATGATAGAAGAGCATGATAAGCAACATATTTAATGACCAAAGAAAAAGAAAGAATAGTTTTAACCGCAAAATTTTCTTTGCTGCTGTTATGTCTTTTCTTTTCTTATATTGTCTTCTGTAATTTCCCTGATTCTGTTTCGTTTTAAATATAAATTGTCTTTAATGGATTAGAAGTTGTCTAGTATCGTGAACATTCTCTCTTTAGCGTCGTAGACAATAGTGATTAGTCATACTAATGTAGAAGTCTTTAGAATGAGCAAAAACCGTTGATAACTTGTAGAAGAAAATTATTTATTTAATTTCGGTATGTATCTACTAAAATTTTGATTGTGCTTTTCTTTTTTTAGAAATTTCTTTCTGATACAAAACAGAAGAGGATGCGATTATGAGGGTTTCTTTTTTCGTTTTTACTATCAACATTTCGTTGTTTCGTGTCGTTTTGTTATCTTATCTACACATATATGGATGATGAAGGACACATTTCAACTAGAATTCATGACAATCTGAGCAAAAAAGATACGAATGAAGGTTGCCAGACATATTCATCAGTTCAATTCTGGCCTGTTTTTGTTATATGTTTATCTATTTATCGTATTTTTCTTTTCTACACAGGAGAATTAAGTTTTAGAAAAACAAGAATAGTTTGCTCTCGTTTGTAAATTAGATCCGCTGAATAACGTACCACTCGTAAGATACGTATGCCAATGATTCAGCGAATTTCAATCTCTAGGAGAGAAGATATGTAGAAAATGCTATTTCTTGCCTTTCGGTCTCTTCTTTAAGGTTGGATCATGAATATGCGTAGATATATAGGGATACTTATCAGAGTCACCTGCATTCGAGATAGATAGATAGATAGAAGAAAAAGAAAAAAAAGAAAATTTAGTGGTTAAAAACGATTAACAAACAGACAAACAAAGACATATCATGTTGTTCTCAGTTACAGCTCTATGATAGAGAAATTTAGTTATTTTTACGATAAGTCTATAGTTTGATCTAATCGTTACATATATTTTAGTTTGTAGATGTTGATATTTGTATTTAACTAAGAAGCGAATTAGCAAGTATTATTCTGATGTCCTCAAACTACAAAAATGAGCTGCCGAAAAGCAAATTTCGTCTGTGTCGACTACGCACATGGCCTGATTATAAAACACTTGGATTTGCTCTTGATCAAGCATCAACATCCCCAGTTGCTATTAAAAGTATTGAATCGAATAGTCCAGCTGCTGCTGGGGGTCTTCGAATGCGTGACATGATTCTTTGTGTCAATAGGCAAGATGTATCTGAGAGTGGTACTCAAGAAGTAACTGCTGCTATTAAAAACGCACGAGATACTGGTGATTACGTTGAGTTACTTGTTATTGACGACATTTCTTATGACGAATTAGGCGACTTGATCAGGCCATTCAATTTTGAAAAAGCCGAAAAATTCAGCACACCAGCAAAGATGCCATCTGATTACAAGAATTTTCCTAAATATACGCCACGTACTTGTGTAATACCCATGAGTAACAAGGATAAATCATTTGGTTTTGCAATGTTTGCTGGTGAAAATCAAATTGGTGCACACATTCAATATATATTTCCGGATTCACCAGCTAGTCAAACACAATTACGTGCAAATGATCGAATTCTTGAAATCGATGATAAATTTGTTGATGAAGATCCAGCAGGCAGTATTGATAAGAAACTTCGTAAAGCAAAACCTAGCGTTAAATTATACGTTGTTGATACACATACATATAAATATTTTAAAGAAAACGATATACCATTAGAATCGAAAAAGTTTCAAAGAAGTCAATTTGCAAAAGACCAATTGCAACATGGGAACTCAAGGTCATCAAAAAGTAAGAAATAACGAAGACAAACTTGTTGCTCTTTGCAGCAATTAAAATTATTTATTAAGATCCAAGCGACGACATCAATGATGATTCAACGCCTTCGGAACGCAACCAAGGTCAAACCCCGTCAAACATAAAAGGGAATTTTCATCCCCCAGCAAACCATAAAGATGATATTCGTTTATGTACTATTTATCGTACTGATGCAAAAGATATATTTGGATTCCGTTATGATCAAGATGAAGAAGATGATTGCTATAAAGTAAAGATTACACCGGGTCGTGACGAAAGGCCATCAAGTAAGAAGTCGATTGTCTATTCAATCACTTTTTTTCATCTCGATAAAACTTTCTTAGGCACAGAACAAAAAAGGAACAGTTTTGAACATCAAGATATGAGATCTTTGTCGAGTATCATGTGTTTTTTGATTAATTAAAGATAAAAAGTAAATAGACTCGTGCGTTAACTTTGGCCCTAACACTTATCTGTAGCTACATCTCTTTGATATGATCGAATCGTGAGCTGATCATATTCTCCTTCAGTACGGTTTTCATCTCGGTTACTTTATTACTGTTTTGTTTCTATTCTAATATAGACGCTGAACTTGCTGGTGTCAGAAACGACGATTGTTTAATCGAAATAAATGATGAACTAGTTGAAGACCTTAACAGTGCACAAATAAAAAAACTGGTAACTGATACCGAATATCCACAACCATTGAAATTATTAGTCGCCGACGTTGAAACATATAAATATTATCAACAAAACGATAAACCAATTCGTAGAAATCTTCCAAGTGTTAAAGTCCTAACAAATAGACCCCGCCGGTCTTCGTCATCCAATAATTTAAAAAATTCAAGTATGTTGATGATTGATATTTTTGTCTATAAATTTCACATTATTTTGAAGCTATCCCACAATTAATACAATCTTTCCCACAACCACCACCTCAAAAGTTACCAGGATCGGGGATATTAAATTTATTTAACGCTAATCCCATGCAACCAAACAGACCAGGATCAGATTCACGATTAAATCAACGATCTTATAAACTTCAACCTAGTGAAGGCTCGAGTGACTATGGTTTTAGTGTAAAACCATTGGGAAACAATATTAAAGGACACAAAATTGCTCAAATCACGCCAGGCTCACTTGCTGATAAGCAAGGTTAATAAAATACACACACAAAGCATATTTTTTTGATACTTAAATTAATTTTTTTATTCTTAAGGTCTTCCCGCTGGTAGCTGTATTATATCTGTTAATGGCCAAAATGTTCAACACATGGATAAAGAGGAGTTCAAAAACTTTCTGCGTACTGAATTGGCGAATGGGGAGGAAAGGAATAAACCGTTATTGTTGGAAGTTATCGATGAAGATTCATATATAAATCAACAATCACTTCGTATGTCTAATAAACAAACACTGTCAAACTCTCGAAGTTCTTCTGAATTTACGGTACCGCCGCGCAAAGAAGCTTATCCCGAAATGCGTCGTTGTATTATTCGAGTAATTTTTTATTTTTAAATTTAACTTTCTTGTTCTATATTTTGTTAAATCCATAGGCTTGGCCACAATACAAACAACTTGGTTTTGATACCGCGCCATTGCCGCATGCAGCGCTTAGACAAAAGGGATGTAAAATACAACAGCTTGATGTAGATTCACCAGCTGCTCGTACGCATATTCACAATGGTGATTACATAATTGAAGTAAATGGCGACAATATTGAAAACGAAGATTATCAACATGTTGACGACCTTATTCATAGCAGATATCGACGAGATCAACGTATTGAATTATTGGTTATCGATAATGATGGTTATCAATGGTATCAAAATCGTAAATATCCTATTGATCCAACGTCAAAAAAAGCGAATATTGTTCGGTAAAATAAAATATTAAACAAAACAAAAAACATTTTCTATTTCAACACATTTTAGACATGAAACACCGGATCCTCCACGTGTTGTAGATTCATCAAGTGACTCAGATAGTGCGGGAAAATCTTCATCAAGTAAGTATGCTAATGCTCCTACAATTGCAAATCCAAATGCAAGTACAACGAATAAAATAAACAATGGATTACAAAGTAAAGTGCACTAAAGTCAAAAATCGAGCAGGAGAAAAATCTCATTTATTATTACATGGTTGGATAGACCTCAATGAGTAGATCATGAATATCATCTTTAAAATGTTTCTAAGCTTCCGCTTTGATCGAGAAATTTTCAAAAGACAAACTGTACCTGAAAAAGTGAATATTTCACTTTTTTAGAAAAAACTCGAAATTTACCTAGTTTAACAATGTTCTAGGTTTAGAAAACTATCATCATCGAATTCAGCATGAAAATCTGAATCTACTGATGTAACGTTGACCAGTAAAAACATAAATTTCATGTTTGAGGAGCTCAACTAGGTCCCCATATAGACACCTTGAAATTGATGTCAATTGCCCTCTTATTTCGAGATTTCTACTGTCAAAACTCAATTTTCATGCAAAATAAACATCAGATTCAGAATCAGCACGAAAAGCAACATTAACTATCATAAAATTTACCAAAAAATGTTTTTCATCAAAATTTTACCTGTGGGAGACTACAGGGTAAAATCAAGAAAAAAAATGACTGAGGGGAGTAACGCTGGAATTTTGATGAAAATTATTTTTTGATAAAATTTATGATAGTTAATGTTGCTTTTCGTGCTGCTTCTGAATCTGACGTTTACTTCGCATGGAAGTTAAGTTTTGACAGTCAAAACCTCGAAAAAAGAGGGTAATTCTTTAACTTAAAGCCGCCGATCCAGTAAAATTCAATTTTCTCAGAGAGGGAATAATAGTTTTCAAACTGAACATATAATTTTGTTCGCTATTGCTTGGCGGTTCGAATCATATAAGAAAGTCCGAGAATTGCCTTCAAAAACAATAGCTGATGATTTTGCAAGACATCAATTTGAACGTGTCTACATGGAGACCTAGTTGAGCTCCTCAAACATGAAATTTATGTTTTTACTGGTCAACGTTACATCAGTAGATTCAGATTTTCATGCTGAATTCGATGATGATAGTTTTCTAAATCTAGAACATTGTTAAATTAGGTAAATTTTGAGTTTTCTCGAAAAAACTGAAATATTCACTTTTCAGATGCAGTTTGTATTTTGAAAATTTCTCAACCAAAATGGAAGCCTAGAAATATTTTAAAGGTGATATTCATGATCTACTCATTGAGCTCTATCCAACCATGTAATAATAAATGAGATTTTTCTCCTGCTCGATTTTTGACTTTGGTGCACCTTAGTAAAAATTAGAAAAACTACAAATATGCAAAACAACTATTTTCTTCTATTTTTACTTTTAAAGCTAAAATGAATCAATCGTCGCAGAAACCATCTTCTATTTTGCAGCCGAGTAAAAATGCATCATCGCGTTATGCGGACGACACTTTATCCCTAGGATCCATTGATATTGTCTCTCAAAACAATCTACTTCGTATATGTCGGTTGACTACGACACCTGGTCAAAAATTTGGTTTTGAATTAAATCCTAATGATGACAGACATATCATTTCAAATGTTGTCAAAAATTCACCAGCAGGTAAAACATTACATTTAAGTTTTTTTTTCATTTTTTTCAACTGTTATTTAGCTCGATCTAATTTAAATGAAAATGATCGTGTGATTCAAATCGATGATGTAAACGTAACAGATCAATCGCATAAAGGTATAGTGACACAAACAGTGGACTTGGTTCAATCTCATCAGAAATCGTATTTCGAGTTTTTCGACATAATATATATATATATCTAGATTAATAGTAGCTATGACCGAAAACTATTCAACGACGGAACAGAATTTTTCAATACGGAACAATTAGAGAGTTTTTATTTGAACCTTAACTATGACCAAGAGCTTCAGTATATATACTAAAAACTGATTCGATGTTAACAATGGTTAAAATTTGCTGCGACTGGTAGATAGGAAAAATCTATATCGTTTGAAGCAGCTACTCATGAAGATGTTGCGTTTGAATAAAACTTGATACGGTTATCTATCGACCTCTAAATGAAGGAAAACCGACAAGCATCAGTTTTATACATGAAAACAAAGAGTGAAGTCATCGAATCTTCTTAAGTGTTTCTACGTAGTTATTCAATGATGAAAACAAACGTGCAGTTAATTGTTCGTATAAAGGAAAAAAGCTGAATCTAATTCAAATTTTCATGTGTTATAAAATTACAAATATATACAATTATCCACGGTTAGAATAGTCATTTTTAAGGAAATTTTAGAAATAAACTGGATAGAAACCGGTAGACATCCATTTTTTTGATGAGCAGCTCTCCTAATACATTCAAAGTTTACGTACATATTCGAACTAAACCTTCGAAATGATAATTTTTCTATGTATTATTTGCGAATGCCGAATATGATATAAAAAAAAATATTTTGAAAGTTTCTTATGCAATCATTTTCTATATAGTGGTATTGGGTTTAATTCAAAATGCTTCTCGAAATGGTAAATTACGATTACTTATTGCACCCCGTAAAAAAGAATCAACAAAAAGTGCAACACAACTGACATTCGTACCGACAGATAATAATCATGGTGGAAATACAACTTTACATCCAACATACAGCAAAACACAACGCACGTCAATACGTGCATACCACTCACTATCATATATTCCCAGTGGATACATAAGATGTGATCATTTGCATAATAATAATCATTTTGCTTATGAAATACCGCGACCTAAAAAACCATGGCCACGTAAGAAATTATTTTAACTAAACAACAGAAATCTCATAATTAATCAATTACATGGATTTTAGGTGAATGCGTCGTTCTTCGAGATACATCTTCATCTCGATGTGGCTTTCGAATAACTCAACGAGAGAATTATGATACACCAATCATTGTTGATGTCAGTCCAAATAGTCCTGCTCAACGAAGGTATACTTTTTTGTTTTTGCTTTACTGCATCCTTCATGATTCCTGTTTCTAGTGGTTTAAGTAAAGGTGATCATATAATCTATGTTGAATCACGCAATGTCCAACAATCTACTTTCCAGAACATTGTTGATTTAATTAAACGTACATTTGATGAAAATGGTCAACTTACACTTGTTGTATTAACAGGACCAGCCTATCACGAATTCAAACGATGTGGCGGCTATTTAGAAATAAAGCCGTTCAATTTTCAATCACCAGAGACTGAAAACATGAAACCACGCTTATGTAAATTAAAATTATCTATCGATGATTATGATTTCGGCTTTACATTAAAAAGAAACGGAGTATTATATGTTCAATCGGTTGAACCAGATTCACTAGCCGATCTATATGGTATTAAAGAAGATGACGTTGTATTGGAATTAAACGGTCACGATACAAAAGCTTTATCAATGAATAAAATAAGTGAAATGGTTGAATTAAGTAAACAAGCACGTGAATTAGAAGTTCTTGTTATTGATCCTGCTGGTTACGAATTTTCAATAACGCATGCTATACCCATTAATTCACATTTACCTTTTGTTGAAACCAAAGTAGAACCAGGTAAAATTATTGATAGAATAAACTAGAAAAAATTTTCAACTGACCATTCGCTATCTTATTGAAAGCTTCTAGATTGTAATTTATCGATTCTAATGATTCGAAATATGACTTCGTCGAGTCCCTGTAGGTTTTCATGTACCCATTTTTTTCAGAACAATAGACTGATAAAGTTTTCGCCAAAAAATGTATAAACTGAAACGCATGCATGAAAAACTTACCCAAATTCTGTCCTTGAAAAACAATCATCGTACTTTTTAATTGACAATCACATAGTTGTTGTAGAAAATTGACTATAGCTGATGGCTACTTTATTCAGGAGAGCTAGTCCAGGTGCAGAACATGACAGAGTATTGTTACTACTATAGAAAAACGTATTCAGGAGATCCTATTCGTCATTGCTAGTCGACGAATATTTACCGAGACCTTCATGATATAAAAACGAGAACTTTCTGCAGGTTCAATGTGATCACAACCACGAGCATTTTTGGAAAGCTAATAAAACTATATTCTCTATCATTTTATTAAATGCTTTTTAGTTCTAGGCAGCGAAAATCGTGCTCAAAATGATCCAGTTTATTTATAGACAGCAAACCCATGAATAAATATTACTAATCATTGCCATGTGCATTTTTTTATATTTTTACTTTTAAGTCTGTTACTTTGTATTTTGTCATGTTTCACACAAAAATTCTTTTTTTTTGTAATTTAGAACAGTTGGTAGTTTCTAGGAGCTCTGTTTTCTCTATCAATCAAATATAGCGATATGTTTTTTTACTTTGATTATTCCATGTGTAACTGTTGATACTTGGATTGCTAAAGCTTACGGTGGCTATTTATGTTTGTTTGTTTTTTCCGTTATTCGTGCAAATTTCTATTCAGTTGATTTATTTTTGTTTGTGCAAGTTTAAAATACAACAATCATTAATTAGTTGCAACGTGAAATATCGAAATATTATAGACTTCATCTTGTATCACCAGAAGAAAATAAATTCAGACTTGAGAGTATTTCGATCACTATTTTATTATTATTAATTCTATGTTTTCTTACTAATGCATCCTCTCTCGTAGAGCGGCAGTTATAGAGAACCCATCATTTTACAATTATTCATTGATTAAAATATAATCGATTTATTATTTGAGTGCCTTTGAAAGACTCAAAAAGAATTTCTATACCATGACATAGTCGTTTTTTGTCCATGTTTACTATTTATTGAAAAATCGGTTGTGTTTGGGACAATTTTCCTTATGTGTATCTAATGAACTGCAGAGTATCTTGAAATTTCCGATTGACAATACTAACTGTCTATTGCAGTTTGCAACTGAATCCATTTGCTAGACTCATTTTTATGAAACTTGAGTTCAGTTGATAGAATTTTACTTCTCAATGAAGATATCCTTGCAGATGTGTTATGAATTCAAATAGTGGAGATCTATTGCGGTGGGTTTTTTCTAGTGGAGCTGCTTTAAAAAGAAAATATCCTTCAAGACTTCAGTGAACATAGTCGAACTTGAGCATTTTTCTTGTCATCTTTTTTGTATTGTAACATCCGCGTGTTAAGTATAAGATCGAAAAGTTCCTTATGATGATAGAATAAAACGTCTACATTTTTGCTTTTGATATTTTTATTAAGCAAAATAAATTATACTAACGATGAATACAAAAAAAAAGAATAATCATTGTAACGACTGTTTCACTAGATCATCTTCAGTACTATTTTGAGCTGGCCACCATGGCCGATGGATTTCATTCCATAATTCGGAATCTTTATTTGTTTCATTCAGTTCATCATAATCGAATATCTTTCGCCAATTGTACGTTGTTGACTGAGGCGTGTCCTATAAATAAAAGAGTTATTATAAAAAAAATAGATATATATATATATATTAATTATTCAATCGAACGTACAATGGACTCTTGCTGTATATCATCTAATTTTGATTTCCAATCTATAAAATAATCGAATTCGAATATAATAAAAGCTTAACTTTCTCTATAGCATTATTACCTTGTATCCAATTTTGTGCACGCGATAGTTGCCCGGGAGTGTCGAGCATCGGCAAACAAGCACATGTCGGACAGTCGAAAAGCTCAGCTTAAAAATATAAAATAAGTTCAACCGTGTTTAATTTTATGCTCGTAACTACCTGGTATAACTTTCTCTGTAGATTTATGTTCATTTTGAAATGTTGAAAAATCGCGTAAGGATGTTTTTGTCATGGCAATTAAAGGTGTTACAATTGTGAAATTTGTCGGTTCACTATTGTATGTTAAACAAGCCGGACATTGAAAAAGTAATGAAAATCTAATTGAATTCAAAGTTTAACAAAAAGAAAGTAAGAGGAGAGAGAGAGAGAGAAGTAAACGAACTTCTTTGACCAATAGTCATTTGCATTTCGAAAACAATCCGGAGGTTGTTTTAATAAACCGTCTGGATCAGGATTCCAAGTTTTTTCTTCATTTTTATCTATGGATTCATTAAAAGGTTGTACATGTATATTACCGGTACTGTTCAACTATGAATAGAAAAGAAATAGATTAAGCTAAATATAGGAATCTAGATTCGTTTTCATTATGAAACATCGGAAATATATGATCGTGATTTCCATCAATAAGTTCATTAAAAAGAAATCAATCGATATCCTATCAGAACTGATGCTTAGAGAATTTCTCAGGTTTTAGAATGAATTCAAAATGTGAGAAATCGTAGTATTGAGACAAAAGATTTTACTTGAAAAAGAAGAAAAGATTTTGTATTGTTTGGATTCGGTACAGCCGCCATATCACGTATTGGAATATCAAAATAAATTGATTTAGCAAATAGTAACTCTTCATTCGTGTGATTATTGTTATTTATTAAATAAATTCGACTATTCGACATAGGACACAGTTCCCACGAAGGACAAACTTGAATCAAACGACGATGCGTATCAGTATTATATTCAAGTACATTGGTATTGAATTCATCATTGATAAAAATAATATGTTGGTCGTTGCATCTCATTTGTGTAAAAGCTGTGGGCGGTCGTAACAATTCATGATGAGAATGTATAGCCTTTAAGGAGAGAAAAAATAAATATGATGCCTAATGAATTTTGTTTCTATTTTTCCTCACAGGTCTATTTGCCATTCGGGAATCGATTATAATTAATGAATAATCAGTAATAAAAACATGTTGATATGGATTCACTGCACTTGTTTTGTAGCCTCGAATAATTTCTGTTTTAGCCAAATATGGATGATGATTACCAATAGTAAAGATTTCTTTAAAAGATTCATTTCGTAAACGTATATCGAATAGAAGACAAGAACCTTGATGACTATCAGCTATTGTATATAAAAACGGCGAAGCATCCCAATCGAGATAGACTTGTCGAGGAGTATCTGATAGAAATGTTTTTTCATCAGTCTGCTGATGAAGATACGTAAATATACCATCGTCTAATAAATAGGTTCGATGGTTTTTATCAATAAGTATAGCATTTGACGGAATGTATGGATTGAAAGATAGAGAAAGAATTGATGTATGTTCAGGTGTTTCAATATGAGATGCAAGAGTAGATGTTTCTGTTGTCGGACTATAGGAATAAAAAGATAATCCTTTCTATCAAAGAAAAAATACAAGTTTTCATTAAAAAATGATCTAAACTAGAAAATACCTGATCTGCAAGAGCAATATTTAATATTTGTTCGTCTTCTACAGTACAATCTAGTAGTTTAATAGACGTTGATGATTGTATAGTATGTCTGCGTTGTTCGCCATGAGATAAATGTTCGACTGTATTTGACCAAAGATCATCGTATGTATTATTCAGTAATGATTGTATGTCTATTAGATAGATTTAAAACAATGAGCGAAATTATAGAATAGAAATAGTTGTTTTTTCTATACTTAATTGATTTTTTTTAGTAACATAGATCAGATGATTATGTTTAGCAATAAGACGATTAGAGTTATTTTTATATTTCTAAAAATGAAATTTAGCTCAATGTTTATGAGCATGATAATTATACTCGTCAGACTTTACTGTCGATAATGTATATTTATTCATATGAGTCAAATCTTCTGTTGCAACTAAAGTTAACAAATATAGTTTCAAATTTAAGTCGAAAGAAAAACAAGAATTACTGGAATAGGCAAACGGCGGTGCAGCTGCTCGAAGAGTAGATGCATATTGAGATGAACTAATTTTTTGCATAACAAAATTTTTATCCACTGCTAGATCCTAAATATCGAACAGATTCTGTTCGTCTTTAAGAAATTTCCTATAAAGTGAGCTCACCATGGTTGTTGTTGGCCATTGATCAAGTAAGATTTCATGTGGTTGATCATTGCAAATTAAATATTCTGGATAGACTAGATCAGGAAATTCTAAAGACGACATTTTAGCAATATCAAATGCCGGAAAATATCATGGAAAATACGAAGACTAAATAATCAAATTTCCATTGGATAGAATCGTTCTAATGAGGATATAAGCCATTTGAAGTTTTCGAACCAATGCACAATTGGAATAATGTCAATGTAAATGAAGTATAGATAAAATAGAAACGTCACTATTCTCTTTGGAACTCTGCATCGTATTTAGATCCAACAAGTGTTTTATTTTTGTAAATAGATGGCAGTATTTATCATTATTCTATGATGCTTCCTCCAGCTTCGCCCAACTTTTTACTTCACTGAATAAAAGTTTAACTGAAAAATATAGAATCAAATATGATTCATTCTAGATGTAGAATTTTATCCTGACTAGTTTAATAGTTAATCGATTAATTAACCACACCCCTTCTCTTATCTAAAATCGGCCATATTTTATTCGGCGAAAGACAAATTTCGCGAAACTGGAATTTCCCGTTTTTTTTCTGCGTGACGTCGAGGAATCAACAGAAGAGATCAAAAGTTCTTTTGTCACTTTGTAACAGCAGAAATATTTGTGATTGTAATATTTCCAACCTTCCGAACACAATTGAAACGAAAAATGAACAAAATAACTACATAGACATGTTTTATATCCATATCAAGCATTATCCATATAATTTTAAGAATCTGAGGAATCCACTGAAAAAAAACTACCTTTCCTTCGATTCATTCATCTAAACAAATCTGAAATTTCGTTTTGGAATATTCAACCATTGACTCATCGTGACGTTTTAGCAAGCCATAAAAACTTCAACAAGAAATAATTCTCGGTTTTACAATAATAACTCAGTAACTATATCTTGAAATGTGGCAATGATACTCTTAGTAATGATTAAAAGCAAAATTCAAAATTCAAATGCTTTTCTCCAAGCATCATAGTCAAACACTGCTACAATATCGATTAACTCATGTATGAGAGAAGTCATTCTTTTATTTTCATGCAAAACAATCAGCCCGTTGATGGCTCTTACTTTTCTTTTCGTTGTTTGGCAATGTCCTTTCCCATCTTGTTTATTCCAATGAATGCAACAAAACAAAAAGCGAACTTCCCGATTGTCAGTTCGTCCAGCTGCATGTCTATATGTACTGCTATGAAGGAGAAAAACTTGAAAAGAAAGAAGAAAATTGAGAATGACAAATATTTACTGCGTCTACGATTGTTTGGTTTTGTTCTCTTCGCATGATATAGGTGTCATTCATTTTCTTTCTTCCTCGCTTTACATGTTTTGATCGATCATATACTCTATTGGTTGTAACTGCTTTATCCAAAGTCTTGAGATAAGCAAAATAAGCATAACAAACCTATCAATTAAAACCTGAAAAATAATCAAATTTACAACAGCCAGCCAAACAGTTTGTTAATAAAAGAAAGACAAAACAAATTCTTACACCTGTTCATCTGTCCATCATTATGGATAATACAGAGTCGACAGTAAATACCATTAGTAAGCCGACAGAAGCTGCCCGCAACACTGCCGTGCTACCGCAATATATTTGTCGAGTTATAAAAAATTTTCTTCTCGTCTGGCTCGATGCCAATCTTGATGAATCAAAACCAGATTTCAAGAATTCATTAACAAATCTACAGCAAATTGTAGTATCAATCCGAACATTTATCGATGCTGAACAATGCATTCGATTCATCAGAGACATTAAAGAAGAAAAGGTAATTTTAATTATTTCTGGGTCACTTGGACAAACTGTTATACCGAACATATGTACATGCTCACAATTGGACTCTATTTATGTATTTTGTAGCAATCAGTCGATTCATGAACAATGGACAAAAGACATGTTAAAGGTGAAGGGCGTGCATACTAGTATCGAATCTATCTGTACAGCATTACAAGTTGAAAGTGCAAGATGCGATCGAGATTTAGCCTCGATCAGTTGCCATGGCATCGATTCCTTGTTTATGTACACACAACTGTTAAAAGAAGCACTATTGGAAATCAACGATCATGATACTAAGCATGTTAAAGAACTTTCTGATTACTGTCGTCTTCAAGATAATATATCTAACGATGAAGTAGAAAAGATTGCAACTGACTATTATCGTTTTACACCAATTTGGTGGTACACAGCGCCGTACTTCATTTACTCGATGCTCAATCGTGGCCTACGGCTGTTCGATATCAATATTATAGTAAAAATGGGTTTCTTCATTCGACATCTTCACCAGAATATCGAACAGTTGTATCGCGAGCAACGGTCAACTGCGACAACGACACCTTTCGAAGTATACCGAGGTCAAGGATTATCTCGGCAAGATTTTAAAACAATGAAACGATCCAAAGGAGGAGTAATGTCCTTTAACAATTTTCTTTCAACGAGTCGCAACCGTAATATCGCCCTAAGTGGTTTTGCACGGCCGGCAGCACTTGTCGGTGCTGAATCAGTGGGTATTCTCTTTGCTATGACCATCGATCCAACACTCTGTAAAAGTTCAGCACAACCATATGCTGACGTAAGAAAAGTCGGTTTCTATCAAGGTCAAGAAGAAGAAATTCTTTTCTCTATCTACACTATATTTCGAATCGATAAAATTGAACGAATTGACAGCGAACATCGTGGCCGCCTTTGGCAAGTTAAACTCACATTGGTAAGTAACGATGATGCTCATTTAAACAAGCTTACGGCACATACACGCGAAGAGCTCATTGGAACAGGCGGCTGGTCACGAGTAGGAAGTATACTAATTAGAATGGAACAGTCTACAAAAGCAGAACAACTCTTTCAACTTCTCCTTGCAAATATATCATCCAGCGATGACGATCGAGCGAACTATAATTATCAACTTGGATGCATGTATACCGTCATGAACATACACTCGAAAGCAATTTTATTTTATGAACAAGCACTCAAAATCTACGAAGCCAGACGTCCAGCTCCACATACATTATTGGCCACTTGTTACAACAACATTGGAACCTGCTATAAAAGCATCGGGGAGCACTCGAAAGCACTTTCATTTTATCAACGAGCAGTTGATATCAACGAAGAAGCTCTCGCTTCGAATCATCTGTCATGGACTACTCCCTCTACAAGGACTAGTTGCTCTTTGCTAGCAACTTCCTATAACAACATCGGTGGTCTATGTTACACGAGCGGCAATTACGCACAAGCACTTTTATTTTATAAACGAGCCTTCGCTATGAAAGGAAACACTCTTCCTCCAAACCATCGTTCATTTGCTACTTGCTACAACAACATCGGATTGGTGTTTGACAGTATGGGGAAGTATTCGAAAGCACTTTCATGTTATCGAGAAGCCCTCGATATCGATCGAAAGAATCTGCCTGACACTTATGAACTTATCGCACAAGTAAAAAGAAATATTAAACTTGTGAAAAAGAAAATGTAATTGATCTTAGCTGTAATAAATGTCTTGCATTGCTGTCATTCTAGTTTTGTTTCATTAGAATGCTTCTTCTGTACAGTCAATATTTCTTGTCAGAGGCTCGGATATAACCAAAGAAGAAATTCAAATCCTGCTGTAATAAGACAATAAATAATGCTCATCATCAATTGCATAGTCAGAAGGTATTCAATTTCTTTCCCCGTGGACGTGAAACCTTCGGAAGCGATTTTCGATAGATGTTTTTTTTTGCTCAAGGACAGCTTACGTCTGTTCTTTGCAACTGGGGAATTATAAATATATATATATATATATATACCAGCAGCGAACCATTCACATGAAATGTCATGCGTAAAGTTTTTGAAACGAAAACAAAATTGGATATGTTTTTCTATTCTAAAAGAAATCGACATTTGTATTGAGTCACTTGCTCGAATTTATCGATCTGAAGAAAGTTTTTAATATTCTCGAAGTAGAATTTAAATAAATAATGAATGCTTATCAAGCACAAAGAATAGAGAAGTAAAACAAAATATCGAATTACGTTTCGTTCGCGTAAAAGACTCTGGCGAGAGGAGTGGTTTTCGATAAAAAATTATCATTGGCTCTCAGCAGCCATGACGGTATTCTCATTGCCGCCTCGTACCTATGATTTTGGAAATATGATTTGTAAAAGAATAATATATTATGTCAAACTATTCATTTGTACTTATGCCTTTCAAGTGACAAGAATGAGAATATAAACACAAAAGATTTTTTATTTTCGTTTTATTCTAGAAAATATATGACAACGTCAAATGGTTGCAGTTCTTCTGCAACTTCTGCACTACCATATGCTAATATAACAACACAATGCATACCCGGTTGGCATCGTCGACCACTACCTGAAGTAGCCATACCGTTCAATTCGGACAAAGGAAAACGTTTATTTCGTGAAGCACTTCTTACAGATGGTTTACATGGATATTTTAGTTTAGCAGAAACATTCCATACACAAGCAGAGCCTTCCTATTGTGGTCCTGGGACGCTTTCAATGGGTCAGTTTTTGTCTAACAAAAAAAGATTTCATCCATTCTTTTTCTTAAATACGTTTTATTTAAAGTGCTGAATAGTTTGAACATTGATCCAGGTCACATATGGAAAGGTAATTGGCGTTTTTTCGACGAACATACACTACGCACATGCGATAAGCGTAAACCAAAAGATGATCCATTAAAAAATGTGATCGAAGAAGGTATTACGTTTGAAGAATTTCTCTATCTTGCTGAATGTAATGGTGCGTCGGCGATTCCATTTCTTGCGTCAAATACAACACGTGCACAATTTTTTTCTGCAATCCTTACTGCTTGTACACGTCGTTTAGACGATGTTCGTCTTGTATGTAGTTACAATCGTAGTACACTTCAACAAACAGGTACTGGCCATTTTTCACCAATAGCTGGATATCATTCACAAGAAGATCTCGTACTTATACTCGATGTTGCAAGATTTAAATATCCTTCACATTGGATCCCAATTGAATTACTTTGGGAATCAATGTGTGCTATCGATTCAGTCACAGGAAAATCTAGAGGTTTCTATCTAATTAGTAAATGGCCAAATGATCTTTCTATTCAATGTAACATGAGTAGTTGTAGCGACACGACTGAACAAACTACAACGTTTAATAAAGCCTTATGTTCACCAGAAGAAAGCATTTCGTTATTTATTGAAAATAAACTTCTTTCAATTGTTGATGAAACTTCATCGATTCAGACAATTATTATTACTATACTACAAGCATTATCACCTGTTGTCGTACAATTGATTGCAAAATGGACGTTTGATATAATACAAAAATATCGTTTAAATGCTATATTGAATTCCAATTGTGCTCAAGATTGTAGTTGTACGAATCTCTTTGATTTATATCCATCGTTGTTACCTGAAACTATTAATGATTCTATTAAAAATGATGATGTCGAATGTAGAAAACCTTGTGCGCGTGTTACTCGAACACATGTTCATGCTTATGCAATGCCAACGGGCTGTGCTTTGGCATTATTTGTTGAATTATTTGAAAAAGATGCGAATCGAAAACTTTATGGAATACTTGAACAAATGCATATCGAACAGTATTTAACTATTAAACAAGATAGAAGCATGTATTTATTTGGTGGTTTTTCAATAATGACTGATGATAATGATATGCGATGGAAAATTGAACGTGGTCTAACGGCAATATTTCTTTATGCAGTTCGAACGGAAAAATTTCTTTCAAATATCGATCTGTTCAATTCAAATGATGTTTCATCGGAATTAAAAAATGAAATTATTTATGCTAAAACTTGTTTTGGGCTTTGAAACTTGACTCGTGTTTAAAAATTTTTACGAGTAAAACAAAAACGATAATCACATCTGGTGCAATATTGACAACAGGGGTTACATTTCTTGATAAACTATTCTTCGCTTAGCTATTCTTCTTGTCGGAAGTAAGCTGAAGATGTTGTATAGACTAATGTGCAAACATTTTTATCTAATCGAAATCCACATATAGCAAGACATGAGAAAAACAACTATTAGAAAAGTCTTTGCAACGCAAATATTTTGGAATATGACTATTAATTACTACAGATGAAATCTTAAAAGCATTCTTTCAGTTTTATATAAAGCTGTTCGAGCTCTGCAAAGTTTCCATAAAAAAATCCTTCACAATGAATTTCTTAACATGAGAGAACTTCGTCTCAGATGGAAGTGTTTTTAGCCTTTGTAAAATAATTAATAGCCATATTTACCTTGACTTGTGAAGAGAACGCGTATGATGTAAGAAATAATGTACATGTATATCGTTGTTTTATGCTATTCGAGTGAACTTTTCAAACAGTTGCAGATCGATAAAAATACATTGTCTACGACTTTACGCCATCTATGTTTAGCTGATGTAATAAATTCGATACTGTCAACAGAAAAGAGGTGTTTCTATCTTTACAGCACATTCAATGCCGTGGCGTTTTCTGTTTATAAAGTCTATCATATAATTGAACTCGGCTTATTTTCCACGACTTGGTTAGGACGCACCTTTTCTTGTATCAAAATGACAATATCAACTTTGGAAGCACCCGAACCTAAGTCATTAACTCGTCCTACACATTGGTCGAAAGAAGTCGAAAATGCATATCGTTTTCAATTAGCTGGTTACCGAGATGAACTCGAATATAAACGAATTCGTCAAGTAGTTGAGGTTTGACAAAGTCTATTATTATTATTCCGTACGACATAATATGTGATTTCTAGATTGATATATGGCCTGATAGTGGTTTTGTTAAAAAATTACAACGTCGAAAAGATGAATGCTTTTATTATTTTGATAAACTTCGTGAATGTCCGGATAAAGAAATAATAAAATGTAAAATATATTCATATTAAAAAAATAATAAATGTTATAAATGAATGTCGTATAAATGTATGTTTTTCTTCTTCTTATATTTGTTGTATCTATTCTAGATATAGTTTCAATAGATAGAAGAATCACTTTCAATAGATATCTGCATCAAGGTAGATTATCTCATTTTCTTTTCTTTCTTTGTTCTAGTTGTAAATTAAATACTTCTATGTTATTCTGATCAATTGAGGAGACATAATAAATTCAATCGAGATTTCCAAAGATATTTTTTTTGTCGAATTATAAAAAAATGTAAACTTTTCCAATATCTTAAAAATTTTCTTATCGAATATATATATCATCATTAGTATGTCAAGAGTATTATCTTTTCCTGTTAGAATGAATAATCATCCAAGCGCACCGATTGCTAATCCAATAGAAGAAACAGCCAATGATTATCTTCAAATGCATCGTATTCATGAACTTTTTCATAATCTTTCAGCATCTATGGTCTATAACAGACCAGGTAGATAGAAACATAGTTCGTATTTTTATCATTGAATTCTATTGTCTAGAGGATCCGAAGGTATTCATGATCGATTATCTTGAACAATTGAAAAAAGCTCGCGCAACTGGTCTTGCATTTCCAGCACTTGTTCAAGATACAGATCTAACATCTGTTTTTCGTATGCTCGATCCTGTCGGACTTGGTCATATTACATATTCACAATATGCATCTAGTAAGATTCAAGCTCTTTGAAGAAATTTTTTCAAAAAGTTTATTATTTCTTTCTTTCTAGCGATGGAAGCTCTCGGGGTCACTAAATACAATACAGCACCAGCCGGCAAAGATGCTGATCATATTTCATCAGAAACATTCTGTCAAGAAGCGTCTGTTGATTTTCTTTTTTTCTTTTGAAAAATAATGTTTCTTTTGTTTACATTTATATAGGAAAAAACGAATTAACGAATTAAACGCTACTTTTCATAATCAATAATTTAATTCACGTCTCATATAATTTTCTGTTTTCTTTTTTTTTAAATAAAATTTTTCTTTCAATAAACTTTGTTGAAATCGATGCGAATTTCGTGCGAGATAATCCGTTTGATACTTAATGCCCTGCTGGCTCTTTCGTTTCTCGCTGAAGTAATTAAATAATATGCTTTTGCATTATTTCGAAGCACATTCTAGGAAAAGTATTGAAGTAAAACTTTGCAGGCCAATCGTATTGTCGTATAGGAAATCAATAGAAGATCAACAGAAATGTGGAAACTTCGGATTTCATCCGAGAGTTGTGTGTACTGCAAAAAGTGCATGGGAATATGAGTTATTATAGAATGTCTGAACACCAAAATTATCATGAGAAACTAGGCAATTTGATTTCTGGATGCAGTTTTTGTGCATTTTGAAACGTTTTTCAGGCGATGTTTCATTAGAAAGCTA